>PVKA01010609.1:0-63830 GCA_004027165.1 Ctenomys sociabilis
CACTGGGAGCCTAATGGTCCACCCCTCTGGGCCCCTAGAGCCTGCACTCGTGGTTAAGCATTTGTCCTTCACTCTGGGTCATTTCAACATAGTTTCTTAGGAGAAGCAGCACTGTTGATCAAACTGCCATCAACCGACAGCTGGCCCTGGTGTGAAAGCCATATGTGAAAGGGGTAGGATGGCCTTGGGATGGGATGATGTTGGTTAATCCCAGGCTAGGAAACTTTTGCTTCTTTCAGACTTCCCTGCCCCTGCCCCACCCACTCTGCCCAGGGAGTCCTGACCATAGCCACAAGTGCTGTCCCAAGGCCATTCCTGTGGTGAAATCAGGCAGCTAAGCTTAGGGCTCTGGATGAGACCAATGGCACTCTGTATGTCAGAGAGGGCCACAAAGTTTGCTGTATCTACATCTAAGAAATAGGAAATTCCCTCCCTTCTTCCTTCCTGCCAGGTCTCCAGCCTTTGACTGAACTGGCCACCAGCTCTCAGCGTGCTTGTCACCACACCAAACGTTGGCTGTCCCTGGTTCCAGCTTTCCACCTCCACTGTCCCTGGTTCCAGCTTTCCTCCCTCCACTGCAGCAGCAGCAGCAGCCTTGGGACTCTGGAGAGTCCTAGTATAGTCACAGGCCATGTTGGTCCTCGAGTGCCCCTGGATAGCCCACCTGCCTCTTTTCCCAGGTGGGGAGAAGCCAGCCCAGCCTGGCGCTTCCAGCCTCTGGTTCTCTGTCCAGCTGGCCATCCTGGACATACTGGAAGCCAGTGAATAGTCTCCTTCCCAGGCAAGCTTCCAGGCTAAGGATTCCAGGAGACAGACATCCCAGGAAGAGTTGAGGAAGAGCCAAGCATGTCATCTCCAGGGTGGGGACAGGGCTGGGGCAATGGCCGAAGGATAGCTGTGGAGGGAAGTGGGTGTGGCCAGAGACAGGGAGCGACCAGGCCCTGTGCGCGTGCCCTGAGCTCCCTGTGCACACTAGGGGCACCAGCATTTCTTCTGACCCTGGGTCCAATCTCTCCCAGAAACAAATGCTTAAATTTTTTTTTCCCCTTTCTTTTCTAGCTGTATTGAAACAAAACAGATGAGTCCCTGCACAATCGTGAAATAACAAACTTATGTGCCTCATACTGCGCGGCCAGTGTCATGTGCTGCAGGAAGTTCCACTGCACTTCCAACTTCTCAGATTCGTGCTGGCCCAGGCCCGAACTCCTCCCCTCCAACCCCTCACCTTGTTATTCTTAGGATGACAGTGACTGGTAAGGACACGGAGCTCCAGTAATGGAAAATCTGGTTTTATTTGGACTCAGGACACTTGGCCCAGCCTGTCTTGGCACAAACACCGGCTGTTCTCAGTTGGAGAATCGCAGCAGCTCCTCATCCCCTGTGGACACAGAGAGGCTCAGGGAGCGGCCCATGCGTAGGGACGCCCAGGGACTGGGGCAGCACAGGAAGGAGTATGGGCCACCTGAGTGACTTTTCTCATAGGGCATTGCTCAAAATAGGTGCTATTTTCAGGGAAAAATCAAGGCACAGAAATCCTATATGGCTGTTGTTCCCTTACTGTGATTGGTACAGCTGCCATTATATGAATACTGACTCTGTGTCCCAGTGCTCTGTCCCATTTTATAGAAGAGATGATTAATGGCATACATTTCCCCTTGTTTTACAGGGCAAGCCTGCAGGTGTCAGCACCAGAATGGACACCCAGTTCTGCCTGGCTTCTCAGTCTATCCTGTACCCTTTGGCTGCTGCCCCGTAGGCATCTCAGGTGCCCAACGCCAGCAGAGGGAAGGCTCTGGGCTTGGCCCATTCCAGACAGGAAGCTGAGGCCCAGAGAGTCAGTGGGCTGCTCACCAGATACACACTCTAGAACTGACCCATCTTCTGGGTTTTTCCCACCCAGATCATGGCAACCCATGGCCCAACCCATGCCCCTCAGGGCCTCCTACCATCACCAGGGACACCGCAGTATTCCTTGCACTCCTTCTCTGAGTAGAACTTGTTACCATTGCCTTCGCAGCCCCCATAGTGGAAGAGGACACACTTCCCCTGGACAGCATCAAATGCCCAGAGCTGGAACATGCCTCGGCAGGGGCCAGTGACTATAGGGAGATTGCAGGCCGCTGTGGGTGGAAAGAGGCACAGAGCATTGGTCATGGTCATGACTACTGAGCCAGGAGGCCCTGATCACCTCCAGGCCTCTAGATGACCTCTCTCCCACAGATTGGCAAGCAGATCCACAGAAAAGAAGTGGCCAGCCTCAGGTCAGCCATATCAAAGCCCACGTCTTCTGATTTTAGGCAACTTGTCCTGGAATTCTACATGCTGTCTTAACTCTGATCATAGATGGTCTGGAGAACAGGCCTGTCAGGGTGCCCCGAACACTGAGGCAGCAACTGTACTCACCTACAGTCCGGCAGGTCTGCAGACACTCCTTCTCAGAGACGAAGTTGTTACCATTGCCCAGACAGCCGCCATATTGGAAGGTCTCACAGGCCATGGAGGAGCCATTGTAGAAATATCTCTTGAACAGCCCCAGGCAGGGGCCTGCGGAGTGTCCAAGCTGACAGGAATCTGGGAAAGGATAGAAAAGTGGTCCTTACTGGGAGCTTACTGTATACCTGTTACCAGGCGGGAGACTTGATAGCATCAAGCCTTCTAGTGTTCGCCTCTGCACTTAGGCAAGGATTGCCAACTTGGTTTGCGGATAGAGAAACTGAAGTGACCTGGCCAGGGTCACAATGCTAAGACCCAATAACATGTTGGACTCTATAACCGATCCTCACTCTCCTTTATAACATGCGGACTTAGCAGTGACCCCCAGACCTACTGTGGGCTGTGTTGCTTTTCTCTACAGCACAGAGAATCTGTAATAATAGTAGCTGACAATGCATTTCCCAGCCCCATACCAGGCAGCTTGACCTCTCCACTGAGATTCCACTACCATGCCTGTGTTCCATTGTCCCCTGTCCCTAGAGTGCCTCCCACCATAAAACCCTAGCCCGGATAGGCTGTGAACTTCCTAGGTCCACGAGGTCTCAGCCCGTATCCTCCAAGCTCCTGCAACCCCTCGATGAATCTCTCTTGGACTCATCGCCTTCCTCCTTGGGTGTCTCTCCCAAAGCAAAAGGCCCAAGAAGACAGGGATGATTTGTCTCTGTGACCCTCACTGCTGGTACAGGCTGGGCTGAGCTGATTTGGTGTGGGCTGAGTGAGTTGGAAAGCGAGGCATTTAGGCGCATTGCTGACAACACCAAGCACCCTCACATCCTTTCTCCCTGACTCCAAGAAGAGCCCTGATGGTCAGTCCAGCAGGCTATAACCCCACTGCACAGATGAGGAAACCAAGGCTTAAGGCCACAGAGTAACACAGACAGGGCAGAAACTCACTATTCATCCCAGAGCTGGGAGTTCATAAGCTTGGGACCATGCTTTGCGCTCCTCTCTCCCTCTATAACCCTGGCACAGTGCAGAGGATTTTATTTCCCTCTTTCTGGTTTTTAACTCCAGCAGCCTGCCAGAGACTTCACAGTGTTGAGGCACGCAAGTGAGCTCTTTTCTGGAGCATGGCAGACCTGGCGGAGGAGGAGGCAGGTTCTCCTTACCTTCCTTCTTGGTGAAGTCAGTTACTGGTTGTCCAGCCCCTGACCCTTCATCTTCTTGGGGTAGCACAGCCCGCCGGGCTCTCTGCAGAGGAAAAACAAGAAACTGTTGCAGAGACCTTGCCACTATTGTGCCCGGTACTCTGGAAATACATGAACAACCACCACGTGCTCTGGTAATCAGGGTATAGGTTGACTGTCACTACAGAACTGATGGACTATCTTTACATGAGCATCAACTCGAATTCCAGAACAGGGGTCACAGGGTGGATTTCTAATTTGAAATGAAAATTAAAAAACGTGAAGTATAATAATAGCTCTATGTCCAACTTCCAGTTGAAATGCCTAAAGAAACATAGTAATGGAAAAGAACCTACCCAAGAGTTGGAAATCATAGTGGTTGTACCAGTCTACACTCCCACCAACAGTGTACCAGTCTACACTCTCAAAGCCCCTCCAGTATTTGTTATTGGCGAACTTTTTAATGATAGCCATATTTTGTGGGGTGAGATGGAGTCTTGGTGTTATTTTAATTTGCATTTCTTGAACAACCTATGGTGTTGAACAAGACTGGTCCAACCACTATGGAAAGCAGTGTGGAGATTCCTCAAAAAACCTAGGATTGGGAGCTGGGGAAGTAGCTCAGTGGTGTCCTCCTGGCAAGCACAAGGACCCAGGTTCAATCCTTAATACCACATGCCTTGCCATTCCCCGGCCCCAGGTGCCAAGCCAGCCACAGAGACTGGGCATAGTGGCACACACCTATGATCCCAGGGCTGGGGAGGCCGAGACAGGAAAATTACTACAAGTCTGAGCTGCATAGTGAAATCTTGTACCAAATAAATAAATAAATAAAATAAAAACAAACTGAGATTGGAGGTCCCATTCAACCCAGCTATTGCTCTCCCAGGTATCTTTCCAGAAGAACTGAAAACACCATAGCACAGTGATATGAACACCCATGTATACAGCAGCACAATTTGTCAGAGCTAAAGATTGGCAACAACCCACATGCCCACCAACTGAAGAATGGATAAGATAGATGGGGCATTTTTATACACTGGAGTACTACTCAGCTATAAAAAGATAAGCTCGAAGCTTTTATAGGTAAATGGATGCACCTAGAGACCATACTCATGAATAAAATAAATCAGACACATGTGTAAACATGAGATTGTCTTCTTAGTGTAAAACTCCGAAAAAAATAAATAACATCTGAAAGGTACAAAGATACTGTGAAGGAGAAAGAAACCATTCAAAGGGAAAAAACAACTTGGATGAGGGAAAAGAGCAAAGAAAGGAAGAAGGAAGGAAAAAAGAAATATGTATGTATATATTGGGATACCTAGGATATTTGTACTACTGAATTTTGCTGGTGTATTGAAAGGAATGGTTAATGCTTAATTTTTTTTCTCTTTTTAATTTTTTTGATTAATTTTGCATGCTTACATCTAGTAACCTGAACAATTAATTTGGAGGGGTATTTTTTTGTAGTACTGGGAATTGAACTCAAGACCTTGCCCTTGCCAGGAAGGTGCTTATGCCACTGAGCTATATCCCTGGCTCTGAAAAACTAATTTGAAGACAACAATATGTAGTATAAGCAACCACCGTTGAATTCCTATCATTTTGTTTAGTGAAATTCTGTATCTTTTTTAATGTTTTTCTTCATCATCATGGTATCTCCCTTGCCAGTTTAAGTATTGTTTTTATTACTATTTTTTATTCTTTTTTTTTTTTTTTTTAAAGTTGGAAACCAGCAAAAAGCAGCATTTCCAGCCAACCTGGGAAGGAATTCCTTACTCAGTGGGGTGCATGACAGATTCTTAGAAGGGACATCATTATCTGCTTGCAAAGCAAGAAACTTAGGAGGCCCAAGACCAGCTCTAATCTCCCTGTCTGTGGGTGGTGGGGCCTGCAGAAGGGGCAGGCTTCAAGCTGGTAAGAGGGTTCTAGGTATAGAATGCCCTAAAGCAGAATCTCAAGGAAATTCAAGACAGGATGAGCAGAGAAACTGCTGGCCATCAGGCAGCCTTTCTGTCCACAGCTGACACTTGAGATTTGAAAAAGTAGACTCATGGTAAACTTCAATTTTCTCTCCTGCTTTCTGGGTACAGTTGAAAACTGTGAAAATGTTTAGGGGCACCTCCCCCTTCTTTCAGTAAAATATAGCTAAAATAAATACTTGCTAAAGCAGTTGTGCAATGTAGCATATTTTTTAAACATCTTTTTTCAAAAAGAAAAATTGAAGTATCAGTCTCAAGAATACACATAAAAAGAGGAACGTGGGAAATTTGAGAGGACAGAAATAGAAAGCAAACAGGAGAAATGGAAATGTGCTGCATTTCTGTCTTTAACAAAGGAAGTCTTTAGTTCCTGTCTCATTCCTGATGTTGATAAAGAAATGAAGATTAAAGGGACACCTGAACTAAGAGGCAGCCCCCACCTAATATTTAGCAAACAATTATTCTAACAAGTAACAAGCACCCTTTCCCTGTTTCCATCAGTGTCATTCAAAAAGAGACAAGGAGGCATGGCCTAAAGCCAAAATTTAAAACTGGCAACCAACCAATAGAAGAAACAGAACATTCTAGAAGGGAGTATAATGACTGTACAAGGAACCATTCTTAGCTGTGTCCTCCAACTTCCAAAGCTGGTGTGATGTCAAATTCTTCTTCCCAATACTTCCAGAGAGAAAAGAAATGGAAGAGCACCCCATCTCTTTCCTTTCCTGACAAAAGAGTAATTAAATGGCCTCTGGGAATAAAAGAATAAAAAGAGGTGTAAAGATTCTGGGTCTACATAATCGTGGAGTAGACATGCAACACACCAGCCTAGGCAGACATCCTGAGCCCTACACAGAACATGCAGCCGTCCTTTGAGGCACAGCAGTAGAATGTCATGGAGTGAGCTGTGTGTCTTCCAAAATTCACAGATTTTCAGTAAAATATAGCTAAAATAAATACTTGCTAAAGCAGTTGTGCAATGTAGCATAAATATTTTTAAACATCTTTTTTCAAAAAGAAAAATTGAAGTATCAGTCTCAAGAATACACATAAAAAGATACTAAGTTACTACGACATGGCCTTGTTTTGAAATAGGTTTGCTATAGATATCATTAAGATGACGTCACTGGGATGCACCTTTGTCCAGTGTAAGTAGTGTGCATGTAAAAGGCAGAAAGAAAAATAAAGACAGGGCTGAGAAGTGATGAAGCTATAGGCCAGAGAATGCCAGCCAGAATCCCAAAGGAGTGCCAAAGATGGCCAGAAAACTGCCAGAAGTGGAGGATGAAGAGGGCACGGGATTTTCCTCAGACCCCTCCGAAGGAATCAGCATGGCTGGTATCTTGAACACAAACTTCTGGAAGCCTCAAGAACTGTAAGAGAACACATTCATACTGTTTAGGCCTCCAGTTTGTGGCACTTTGTTGGGGCAGCCCTGGGAAACCGACACAAAGCGTGTGAGGTCCGAGACAGTGCCCCTCGGGAGAGAGCTTCAGCCCTCTTCACCATGTGCTTCAGAAAAGTATATGAATACAAAGCCCCCAAGGGCTTACACTGAAGAAAATTTGTGAGAGAATCAGGCTCAAATTATTTGGGGAAGAGAATGGAGAAGGAAGTGTCACCTCCCCCCCACCTTATCAGAAAAATGTTTGGATAAAGCTGACAAAACAGGAGCAAGATAAAGTAAAATGTACCTCAATTGCAAACCCACCTCAGAAATCAGTAAATAAATAACCTGAACAAAAGCAGGAGTCTGACTGTGGCGGACACCCTCACAAATTGCCTAGATTTTCCCTCAGCAGTGGACTTGCTCTGTCAGAGGCTGGCTGTGCTACCGAGACACAGCCTTCAGCTGTCCGCCTCAGCTGAAGGGACCACCTCACGCGGGGTTACGAGCCTGCCCACACTGGTCCGCGTGGGTGGCTTGGTCCTGCACCTTCGCACCATCTGGAGGTAGCGTTAAAGTCTCCCCAGCTGCAAAGGCCCTTGTGGGGCTGGCTGGGGCTTTGTGGCTGTTGCAGCTGAACTTCTCTCTTGTCGCAGTTCCACCCTCATCCTTTACGCTTCACAGATATTGACCCCTGAAAACTCAAGTAGAATTAAGAGCAAAAGGCCATTCTCCAGTGGTTCCAAGCTGTAGACTCACTGGGCTAGAACATGAATTTATGAAAAGAGGGTTTGTCCTGACATAGCTCTAGGATGTCCCCTGAAGGCTCAAGTGCTCAGATTTTAAGAGATCAGTTGATTTTATTTTCATGTATTGAAATTCATTACTGAATATTGTCATTTCATCTTTGTGTCTTACTTCTTTTAGCATTTTTGAGCACTGTAGTAAGAGCTTTTCCAACACTCTGTTGGAGTCTAGTAGAAGCCTAGAAGGTAAATCTAATGATTCCATTTCATAGATGAGAGTTGCAAGGTCCAGACAGGGCAGCAACCATCAGGGATGCAGAATCACGAGTGAGCGCAGGTGAGTTGGACCTGAGCGCCCATGCCCTATGGAGCCCTCAGTGACCTGCCACCTCCCACAGCCAGAGCGAGCCTAGAAACAACCGAGTATGCAGAGAATTGAGACAGGGCTGTTGGGGCTAGGGTGGAGCAGAGGTACTCACCGGGGCTGGGCTGGGCTGTGGGGTCTGCTCCCCAGGGGTGCACTCCCCTAGAGCAGAGGATAGTAGACAGGTGTGAGCAAGAGGGCCAGGCTTGGGTGCAACCTAGGCCTACATTTCTCTTACGATGCTGAGCACCATCCACTCACTAGCCGCCCTGTCTCTTTTGCTTGCTCAAGGTCATTCATTGGAAACCCAGCAGGCTACTAGATACGCCTCCATGACCACTTGCTCAGCTGCCCTCTCGACCGCATTGCATCGTTACTGTAAGAATAGCAATGGCTAATATTTATTGAGCACTTACTAGGCACAGTGCTAGTGTGCTTCATGCTTTATCTTATCGATTCCTCACAGCAGAAAAATAAGGGAGCCATAATTGTCCCCATCTGTAAGATAACGAGGCTCTGAGAGGTTGACGTGACTAGCCAGAAGTCACATAAATTAGGGCCCAGAACTCCAGAGCCCCTGGTCTAGTCCCACGACTCCATGGCCTACAGAGAGGCTCCTATGGGTTCTGGACATGGACTCACTGAGACCAGTGGGCATCAAAGACACATGGAGATGGTGCTAGTCCCAGCTCTGCCAATGGTGTGCTGTAAGGCTTGGGACCCACCCAGTGGCTCTCTGGTTCTCTGAAAAGAGGGAAGGGACTATAGTCCCTATTAAAGGTCTATAGCCAAGACACAGGGGCTGAAGTTAGCCTCTGGGGATCATGAAGGAGGAGTTGGGGCCATAAACCCAAGACGTGGTCTGGGGTGGCATTACCTCTGTTGACCATTGTGAAGATGGAGTCGGCGGGGATGCCCACACCCAGGGCCATCTCCCTGAACTCCTGCAGTAGGCTGTCCCTCAGCTGCGACTCTCGACCTAGAGGTAGGAAGGAGAGGAGACATCTGAAACCATCAGCACCTAGGCTGGCCGGGCCAAGCTGATTTTGGCATTTAGATTTTTATTTAGATGAAGTTTGGAAACTATTGCCTGGATTGATTTCCTTAATACACTTATGGGCAGGTGGATTCCCAAGAAGGAAGAGACCTAAATGCCTCTTTTCATTGGCTAGTGGCTCTGGAATTGATTTTAGAGATTCAATGAAGAGGCTAGATCTCCAGTGGAAGACTAAGCCCTACTGCCCCTCCTCCAGGGAATGCAAACCCTTGCCTCTTCTCCTCACTGGAGTTTTGTCAGAAAGAAAAGAGCAAAATTCCCTGCTGTTCCCCACCCTGCATCTCATAATCAATGGCCCCTCCCTCCTGCATTCCGAAGGGCTCCTCTTGGCGTTGGCCATTACCATAGAGCTTGGCAGTAATGGTGGGTCCGTGGTGACGGCTGGACTTCTTAGTCAGAACGATGGCATACTCATCATAGTTGGTGTGAACCACGTAAGACTCCATGATTACGTTCCATTCTGCACAGCGAGGAGGGCAGACTTGGAGATCTCAAGGGTTATCTGCCTGAGCTCACCACACACGGTGTCTTCAGCCACCCATCCCTGGCCCCACCCGTGACTTCTGTGTGTCCGTCAGGTCATCCCTCTTCAGCCTCTCTCTGCGCACTATATATTCATCATTAATTCCTCCATCATCACTTCATCAATTCTAAATCCTCTCTCTCCCCTTTCTCCGTTCTCTCTTCCCTATTTTCTTCCTTCTTTCCTGTGTCACCCATCAGTTTGTCTCCCAGACACCTCATTTATCCTTGGCTTGCAAACATTAGAGTTGCAAACCCTCACAGAGGCACTGTGGAAGACTCGCTTTGTCACCTTGTGAATGAACGCGACTTACAAACAATTCTCCCAGAACAGGAGGACTCAATACACATATATTCATTGCTCGTTCATTCACTCATATGTTTTCCACCTATCCATCCATCTGTCTGTCCATGCAAATATTCATAGAATCAGCTTCACCATAATCATTTGACAAGAGCATGTTCAGGCAATAAATGCCTGCCTAAGTCTCTGTCCTCTGGCACCAGGCACAGCAAGGCCTGAAGATAGGTGGAACCTTGGTGTTGCCCTTAGCATTCAGCACAGCAGAGTACAGGAGGGGAAAGAGACTTGGAATGGGAGAGAGAGGAAGGAGGAGGAGAAGGAGGAGGAGGCTCGCAGAAAAAGATAGGCAACACCTCAGCTAGGAGGGACAGACATCAAGGGACCTGAGGAGACAGGGTGGGCTTGGGCTCAGGGCAGGAAGGTGGATCTGCTTCCTCACGTACTGGGTTTACGGTAGAGGAACTTCCCAGCTGTGTCTGTTTTCTCGTAAATCCCGGAGGTCTCCTCACATACCCCTCTCCTGGAAGGAGCAAACCAGAAGGAAGGTGGCTTGTGGTGGACACCGTGGGCCCGACACCCAATCCCATTGCCCGACTCTGATTTTTCTTTAATTTGGAAATATTTCTAAACATCCCGTTTAATGCTGATGCCAGACCCCGAGACCCCAATGATCCACCGAAGGGGACCGAGTGGGAGCGGTTGCAAAACAGACAGTGCTGGGAACGAGGCCAGCCTGTAGACGGCACAGGAAGGGCGCTCC
Organism: Ctenomys sociabilis; assembly: GCA_004027165.1. NCBI lineage: Eukaryota > Metazoa > Chordata > Mammalia > Rodentia > Ctenomyidae > Ctenomys > Ctenomys sociabilis. The sequence continues at coordinate 10,746 of PVKA01010609.1, forward strand.
TGGGAGGGGAGGAGGGGCCGGATGCTCAGAGGCTGGGTCCTGTCCTGGCCCTGCCCCTCCCCCCGCCCCTACTCACCGCCAGCGGGTGTAGGTAGTGCTGATCTGGGCCTCGGTGGCACCCTTGCCTAGCACTAAGGTGCTCATGCTCAGTCTGTCCTGGATCCTCTTCAGCCACGGGCACGTGGAGGCCATGGCCACGGTGTACCACTTCCCGTAGATCTAGGAGGCAGCCACCAGCTCTAGGTCTGGGTTGGCCTCGGATCTGAAGAGGACTGGGCTGACAGCCCTGCCCCTCCTCTCCGTGACCTGCCTTTTATGGGGGCAATGGTTTTCTGCTTTGTTCTCTGCAGCAATGAGGATTAAACCCCAGGCTGCACTACCTGCCACTCACTCACTTATTATCACTTTCAGACAGGGTTTTGCAAAGTGGCCCAGACTGGCTTTGAACTTGTGCCCTTCTTGCCTTAGCCTCCAAAAAAAGTAGGGATTATCAGTGCCTGCCAGCACACTGGCCCAATGGTGTCTAGGGCAAGTGGTGGGGCTGCAGGTACTGGCAAGCCCCGGAAGCTCCTGTGAGCCAGAGCCCACCTGCTCTGAAGAGCGCCGTGCTCCCCTGAGATGGGACAAAGGGGGCACACCCATGTGCTAGCGTCAACAGCCACTGCTCCCCCAGAGCTACAGCCCTGCCTCTCTCTCGCAGTGACATGATGCTCCCTGCCTCTCGAGCTGCCCTCCCTGGTGGAAGGAGGGATCATGTCAGCAGCCTGCACCCCACAGCACACACAGGCCTCCACTGTGACCTCTGGCTCTCCACAGCTGGAAGAGCCCCTACATTGCCTGGACCAGGTCCGGAGGCCTCAGACCCTTTAGCAGCCCAGGACCCATCGGGGACCCTGTTCCCCACATCCCCTCTACCCACAATTCTCTCTTGTCCCTAAAGTAAAGCCAATCTGTTGTTGCCACTTCTAGAAGAGTCTGAAAATCTCACACAGAGGTGGTGACAGTCCTGTTCAAGGTGGCTGTGTCACTCAGGGCAGAGGTGGAACCATGACATGGGACCTTCAGGACTAAGCTGTGGAGTTCCAGGTAGGGACTGAGACAGGAAACAGGCAAGACCTGCTTGGCCAGGCCTGGGCTCTCAGGCGCTATGATCCCATAGCCACCAATGGGGAGGCCAGCTTACCCGGGACTCATCGAAATTCTCCTGCACTTGGATGTCATCTGGTGGCATTGATGCAGGATTCGCACTCACGGCCAGGCAGCTGGCCAGCAGCAGGAGCAGGGCCTGGACACCCCACATGGCTCCCAGCTCTTCTGTCTCAGGGGTCTCCTCCTGTGTCAGACTGGGGACACAGGAGCCACCACCTCCCTGGCAGAGACGAGTGTGAACTGAGGCTAGGAACAGGGCCCAAGGCTTGTAGGTGACCTCGGTGTTTGCTCTCCACAGCCAGGACCAATCAGGGCCATGAGGCCGCCCTGATCGACCCTGTCACCTGGTGGGGTTGATCCCTGAGCCTGGAGGTCAGGGTGCCTCACTCAGAAGAGCTGCACCCCCAGGAAGGGTCCCTGTGAATGCCCTCTCTGCACCCAAGACCAGCAGTTTGAGCTTGATTGACCCTGTTTCTCACATTAGGAAACTGAGGCCCAGAGACAGGGAGTGACCTACTAGCTACCACAGGGAGGGGTGAGGCAGAGGCAAAATTAGAACCCAGCATCCTGCCCTGCCCTGCTTGCTCTGTCCCCTGGCTGCCTGGTGCCTCTGCAGATAGCAGTAGAGATGATCGTGTGGGGGCTGGTGATGGTGCTGTTGCTGGTACAGCATCCATCCGCTGGGCACCTGCCACCTGCAGGCTTTGTCCCCAGCACTTGCACAGGCCACAGAGTTGCATGTAACTCTGAATCTCCTCCAGAAGTGGGTGCTATCTTCCCCTTGACAGATGCTGGCTTCCAAAAAGTGGCTTGCCTGGCCTGGGTCCCCGGCAGAGATGTGGGGTTGCTGAGAAAGAGCTCAGTCGGTGGCTGAGCGCAGGGACCCGGACCCTGAGCCGTTGTGGGGCGCCACTACTGTGTGTCTGTGGGCAGGTCCTTCTCCCCCTCAGGGCCTTGACTTCTACATCTGTAAGTGGAGACCTAGTTCCTGCACTGGGGTAAGGATGGGGATGGCACTGGTGACGCACTAGCAGGTTTGCGTCTTGATGGGTTAATTAATGTCCCCTCCAAAATTCATGCCCACCCACACTGCAGGATGCAGCCTCACTGGCAGATGGATTAGTTCGGATGTGGGGCACGGGATGACTGTGGGTCCTCAGTCCAGTGCCCCGTGTCTATAAGAGAACAGAGAGTGAGACCCAGAGGGACACGTGCGCAGGGACAACAGCTATGTGCAGATGAGGCAGAAGCAGGGCAGCTCCAGCTCCAGCAGCCGAGGCTGATGGCAGCCACCGCCGGGAGCTGCGAAGCAGCAAGGGGGCATTACTGCTGTGAGCCCCTGGGGGGACCTGGGTTCTGCTGGCAGCTGGGTCTTGGACTTGAGGCGCCCAATACTGTGGCAGAGTACTTCCTGTGGGTGTGGGTGTGGGTGTGGGTGTGTGGGTGCTTGCGTGTGTGGTACTAGGGGTTGAGCCCAAGGTCTCACACCTGCTGTGCAAGTACTCTGTCCCCGAGCTGCGCAACACCTCCAGCTCTTGTCATATTAAGACAGGTCCTGCTGAGGCTCTAGGTTGCCCAGGCTGCCCTCACCCCTGTGACCTCTGGCCTCAGGCCCCCATGGCTAGAAGCACAGGTGTACCCCCTCCCTCCTAGCCTTGGCTGCTGTTTTAAGCTGTCTGGTTTGTGGTTCTTTGTTAGAATAGCCCCAGAAAGTGAATATATTATTATTAGGTTTAAATTTTTAAACAGGATCTTTAGAAATTCAGGCCTGTCTGTCCCCAGAGCTCATACTGCCCAGTGATACACTGGTCTCCTGAAGACATTTTCTCCTCCAGAGATCAAAGCCGCTGTTCTCCCTTCCTCTGGGCTCCTGTCAGGAGACATTCCATCCACACAGCCTTCCTGCCAGTGCTGGCGTGTCCCTTGTGCAAGGTGGGTCTAAGGACGAGCCCCCCACTCTGTGAGAATTGGGGGATCTCTTACATAGTCAGTGCATGCATAAATAGGATCTTACCTGGCTGAGGTGCTCTTTTCACTGCTATCTGAACGACAGTGATCACTCCTAAGAGGGTGCGTTTCTTTTGCCCTGTCATAGACAGTATGCCCACTGATTACATTCCTTTTTTCTTGGGCTGCCAGGGAGCTCAAATCCCTGATTCTCACTAGATACAGGGTCTTGTTTTGGATTTCTAAGACAGTCATTCCCTGTGCTCACAGACTTCCTCAATGGAATGAAATAAAAATTGCAAGCCAGAAATCCTGACATCTCTGTGTTCTGAGTGAGTTAAGAGTGCCTTTCCCGCTCCCTTTCCTAATCTGTAATTGAAGATAATAATCCTGTCTGGCTGCCCAGAGTTCAAGCAAGACTCTTATTTGTGGAGGTATGACCTGAACTGCCCACTGGCCTTCCCTGTGTACTGAGACCTTCACCTGACCTTCCCCACATGGCTGTACGATCAGAGTTGTGATCCCCATGGCCTGCTGGGAAGCCAAGGCCCACAAAGGTGAACCAGTCCCCGTCCTGGCCATGCTGGCTGGGGAATGAGTGTTTGGTGTACAGCCTCCTCCTGCCTAGGGTGGGGCTGTTTGTGCTCCCAAAATCATTAACCCAAGCAAACAGAGAAGGACAGGCTGCCAAGGCCATCTGGACTCTGAGCTGCTGGGTAAAAATTAACCCTGGGTCTGAGGATGCCAGGCTGGCTGCCTTGGATTGACCCCATGTCCCTGGCTGTCTAGGAGGGACGACCCTGGGGTCCAGGAGTCCACCGGAAGTGGCCAGGGCCTGACCATTTCCAGTGAGGGGAAAGCCTCCCATACAGGAGACCTCAGAGGCATTTGGAGCTGTGGGAAACCCTCATGGATCAGGGAGGGAAAGGCTCTTGTTCCAGATCACTTGGCCTGTAGCCCAGTTGGGGGACAGACAGTCTTGTCCTCATAACTAATTCATTTGCTCACTTATTCTGTCGCCAAATGCCCATGCTGCACCTGGATCTGGGAACAAGACAGGGAGGATGGTGGGCCTCCTGGCACTGGCTTGAGGTCTGATCAGACGATCAAAGAGTGAGGAGCAGAGGGGGAGGCAGGTTGGTACTGAGGTGACAGGGGAGCATTAGGGCAAAAAATGGAACCTGGAGAGTGTGACGGAGCCAGGCTGCCATGAGAGAGGTGGGCTTTGTGCAGAGGACAGTAATTGCAAAAATAAATTTTGAAAAATCAAAGCAGAGTGTGCCAGTCCCATCTGCAATCCCCGCACTCTGGCTGGGAGGCCGAGGCAGGAGGATCGTAACTTCAAAGCCAGCTGGGGCAACCTAGTGAGACTGGCTCAGAACAACCAGAAATGGCAACCCTCACAACTCCCTAGGTGCCACCTTGGGAGACAGATGAGTTGCTGACCAACCTGCCCCACCTGAGTGCACGGCAGCGGCTGGGGGCCTTGTAAGTGGGCTGCGGGTCAGCTCAGAAGGAGGCTCTCCAGAAAGGAGAGAGGGCAGGGAGCTGGGAGGGTGGCTGATGGCCGGGACACCTAGGATGCTGGACATCCGGGCAGGACGTGGATGGCAGGACCACCTGCCTTCTGGACCCAGAGTTCCTGCCCCAAGCCGCCGCTCCGGGAGCGCCAGCGCCCAGAACTCAGTGACCACGGATGTGCCCAGCCATTTCTAGACTCTGCTATTCCCCCTTCCCCCTGGAGCCCAAAGAGCAATACTCGAGCCAGTCCCCAGACCTGCGGGTGGGTGACCATGGGGAAGACTTTCGCTTGCTGGCCTCGGCTTCTACTGCCAGACCTCACCGGTCGTGATGGAGATGAGACTGAGCAAGGGACACCTGGGAAACGCCCTGCAGATAGGAGCCCTTGTTAGCTCCTGTCGCACCTCAGAGGCGTGGCCACGCTGTGTCCACCAGAGGGCAGCAGAGAGCTTTGACAAAGATGGCATGGCTCATGCTCAGCTTTGCTCTGTATGCACAAGGCCAGGGCCTGGAGCAAAGACCAAGCAGAGAACCAGAAGGGGAGGATGAAGGGGAGGGAGTAGGAGGGAAAGGGGAGGAGAGGAGAAGAGAAAGGGAAAGAGAAAACAGGAGGGAGAGAGCTGGGGAGAGGCCAGCCTTTCTCATGAGTCCTGGCATCAGAAAAAAGGTTCCTGGGGGAATTCCAGAATTGCATACCATTGCTATAGGCCACCAAGGCCACTGTATTGTGGCCTTGTTAAATCCTTACATCTGCCATGTCCTCTGCTGAACTCTGCAAGCATGGGTTCCTGAAGCCTCCAGGAAGGGTCTTACTAGCAGATAGCTCCATTTTACAAGTTAGGAAACTGAGGCAGAGAGATCTGGTGATCCATGCAGGAGGTCACACAGTGACCTTAGGGTCTAGAGCTGTGCTGGGGACATCAGGAGACAACATGCTTACCTTTGATGCAGAGGGAAGATTTAAACTAGGCCCCAGAAGGACTGCCTGGGAGAGGATGGCTGAGGAGGACCGGGAGAAGGAATCAATGTGCTCAGAATCCCCTGATAGAGACAGAATGAGGAACAAGGGATGGAGCGGGTGGGCTCCTCAAGGGCACCCAGCAAGGAGCTCCCCACCAGTGTGGGCTGTCCTCTGCCCTTGGCTTCAGGTTGGTCTCTCTGCTGGGCTGGGAGCCCCCCTGGTCAAGCAGCAGAACTTTAGACCTGTGGAGACCTGGGTCTCAATCGTGGCGGCTGCCTGCCACTTAAGTGGCGTCACCTTTTGAACATGCATCCTCTGTGAGATGTCATTGTTTCGAGCTCCTAGGCCTCAGTTCTTTTCTTGCCCTTTGGAGAGCTTGGCTCAGTTGGTGGGCCCTTGGACACCACCAACCAGAGATCCTGATTGTAGGAACTGGAGGGTGGAACATGCCTGGAGCTCAGAGTGTCCTTGTGAGCTGGCTGCCTGGGGACAGAGCCTGCAGTCCCAGGGTCTGTCTCCCTGTGCACCCTGAGGAAAGGGCTGCCAGAGAACCTCCTAACACCTCACTTAGGTCTGGAGAGGAGATGCAGGCACATTCCCGCTCTCTACAACCTGGCCTGATCTGTCTGTCCAAGTAGGACCTCCTGATGCAACTCCTGGCTGTCCACATGGGCATAACCGCACACACTAAAAGGGCTCACAGAGCTCTCTGATGAAACCATGCGGTATGCTTGACTTTTAGGAAAACAGTGCCCATCTTCTTCAATAAAGATAAATGACTTCTTCTGACCAGGCTGCTATGGAAAGACCTCAGAACTCTTCCTGGGCTCCTGCCTGGATGGCCACTGCTCTCGCTGGAAGAGTCCTTGTGAGAAGAAGGGTCAGCCTGCAGGAGGAAGCTGGCAGAGCTGGTGTCAACAGCTCCATGGTCTCTAAGAGGCCAGATACTGACACAGCTCCTCCCCACCCACCACAGGCACGACAGAGGCTTTGTGCTGAGAGCATCCATTAGTGACAATATGATAACAAACAACATGTATTTAGCACTGGCCCTGGGCCAGGCTGGTTTTAAAGGCTTCGTTTCTTGGTCCTATCACCCCTGGGTTCAATTGGCTCCTCTAACAGGAAACCTGTTTTATCCTCACTTTGTGGAAGAAGAAACTGAGGCTCAATGAGGTTCACAGGTCTGTCCAGGGCCCCTGAGCTGGCAAACCTGCAGATGGGAGCTGAGCATGGGGCAGGGTCTGCCTGAGACTGAGAGCCCTGGATACTACCCAGTCTTCTTCCTCCCGCCACGGCCTGCTGCCCCGACAAGGCTTGGTATTGAGGCTCCACTTCTAGCCTCCAGGTTCCAGCCCAGCGTGCAATGTCCCACTGCCCTGGGCAGTTTGTAAAGCATCCCCTTGTTTTTGGGCTGGTGATGCTCCTTCCACAGGGGAAAGAGCTCAGGTGCATCCAACCTGTGGGTTGCAAGAGACTTTGGTGGAAGGGTCCCGCTGTGCCCAGGGGCTCCTGCATCTGGGGAACTGCTCCTCTCCATCTTCTGGGTGGCACTTGGGTGGTGGTTCAGAGCCATTTCTTGAGAGCCAGGACACTAGTGCAAATCCCACTTCTGTCACCTCCTGGCTGTGTGACCATAGGCGACTTCCTGAGCCTCTCGCCTTGCTTCCTTCATTGCTAAGTGAAAATGTCAACACTATTTGCTCCCTTCAGAGATGGTGAGAAATAAAGGAGTCGACACATGGCAAGTGCCTGGCACCAGAGAAACTCGCTGGTTGTTGCTATTAGTATTTCTACTGCACTGTAATTGTTGCTTTGCTTGTCCTTGTCCCCTGCCTGGCTTGAAGCTCTTTGAGGACAGAGCAGTGTCTCAGGATCAGGTCTGTATGCAGGGGTCTGTCATAGTGCATGAATGAGCGGGGCAGGACCAGAGCTGAGTGGAGTTTCCTGGGGAAGAGCCCTCTGCCCGAGTGTCAGAGCTCGTCCTTTCCGGGTGGCCAGGGTGGGCTTCAGGGACTGGGGGAAACTTGTCCGGCTCAGCCGGTGGATCTGTGGTGGGGCGAGCCTAGACCCCATGTCTCCTGCCTCCAGTTCTGGTCTCCACCCCAGTGCTGACCTGTCTACAAATTCCAGTAGCAGCTGCTCCCATGAAAAGCCTGTGCCCATTTGCCTAGCTTGCCTGCCATGTTTGCTTGCTTAAAATAAAGGCAGATAAACCCTTAAGTCCTCAACAAGAAGATGAAAATGGAAAAAAGACATTTCAGGGGATACAAATATGTAGTAGGGCTAGAATTGAATTAGAAGGAAATGTAGGAGAAAGACACAGAGGGGGAAAATAAGGCAAGCTGGGGCTGAGAGGGCTGGGGCCGGGGACCGTCCAGCGGATCCCATCTGCAGAAACTCTGCTGTCAACTCCAACTCTTGAGCTCCTCCTAGGCTGGTCCCTGATTGTAGCTCACAGCAGTCCCAGGAGCGCTCCTTGACAACCTACTTGTGCCCCCTAGTGCATGCTTTCTGCTGGACCCCACTCTGCAGGCTAAAAGCTAGAGTCCCCAGGGGCCTAGAGAGTTCTAGAAATCTAGAAATGTCTTGAGATTTGCCAGCATTCTAGAACCTCACAGATGGCCTTCCCAAGGCTGGGGGTCAGCCCACCCTCATGCCCATGAAGACTGCAGCAAATCTGACTTCTAACTCTATTTTACAATCCCAGAGAGGTCCAGGCAATGGAATCCTAGGGCATTCCAGTTTCTCTCATCCCAGTGCTCAAAGGTGCCAGACCTGCTTGTAAATCTGAAGTTTTTAAGAGCCACTACCTCAGCCCCCACATTCCTGCAACTGACAGGAAAGCCATGGCATTTGGGGCTGCAGAAGCTCCTTCCTGAAGAGACAGTTTCTCAGTAAGGGCTGAGTGGAGCTGAAATCTTCACCCGGGTCTGGAGTCCTGTGGCAGCCCCTGGGTTCTGAGACTCCAGAGGCAGGAGCTGATGGACAGGTGTACAAAGCACTTATGAGACAGGGCAGCAGAGCCCAAGGCCTGTGAATCCTGTAACTCTCTTGGGAAAGGAAGTAGGGATTTTGCAGAGCTGGAGCAGGGAGTGGATGGAACAGTGGTGGCCAGCGCCCCGGGGTGGTCCCCGTCCAAAGACTCTCACGCTCCATGCCAACTGCCTCCCCACCTCAAGCTGTGGACCTCCCAGCAAGCAGGGCCAGAGATGGCCCGGTAAGGATGCTGGGGAATGGGAGGAGCCTGGCTATGAACCTGCAGAGCCCCCCAAGCTGATGTGGCATCCGAAAGGGCCTGGCAGAAGGGATGTGATGGTGTAGACTGAGCCCTCTCCCGCTTCAGGATCTTCACAAATTGCCCCTCCCGAGCTCACGGCAGGCTCTCCATGGACAAGCACAGATTTTTATTCCATTCAATTTCCATGCTCATGAATAGCTGGTTTGGCTAAAATATCAGCAACAGCTAAAGCCAAATGTAAGACGCTTGCTAAATATCGGAGTTTCACCCCCTGATGGCACCATAAAGGAGCCTGGTCGATGTGTCCAACTGAACTTGATCAGGCTCAGGGCAGTTAAGTCACTGGCCCAAAGTCACCCACAGGAAGTTCCAGGCTTGGAACTTACGTGGTTTAGTCTGCCAGCTTACTTGCCTCCTGCCCTCTGGCTCTCCTCTTTGTCCCCCCCCCCCCTCGAGCCTTCCACAAATACCCTGGTCGCTGCTGGGCACCCCTCATACCTGCCACAAGTCCTGCTCCCCAGCACCCAGTCCCTGGGTCCCAGAACTGGCTGCCTCTTCTGGTCCTAGCTGTACAACTTGCAGCCCTCCCTGAGGCTACTTTGCAGAAATCCAGGGGAGACAGCACCAAGTCCTCCTGGGTCTTGTACCCAGAGGTAGGGAAAGCTGGTCCTGGTATCCTCAAGCCAGGCCAGCCTACTTTGGAGAAAGGAAGACTCCAAGTGTAGCTGCGACCTCCCTACCAGCCCTGGGCTCCCCAAAGGTCCCCAGCATCTGTAGCTGGCTGACCTGCTCCTTCTCCTCTGATCCCCCAGGCCACATGACAGCTGGCCTGCCTGGGGACTATCCCTCCCTGGCTCAGGTACTCTGGCTGAGAGGTCCCACTTGTTCTGGTTTCTTCTCTGGTCCCCTGCTGCAGCTTACCCATCACTTCACTTCCTATATGCAATTCAAACTAAGCTCCTGGCTCCTCAAAAGCCTCTGTGGCTCCCCTCTGGATGTAACCATCAAGGCTCTGCAGTTCTTGGACCAAAGAGCTGGGAACCTCAGAGGTGTCTGGGCCTTTGCCTCCCCTCTTCCCATCCTCCCTGGGCTGACAGCTGCCTGCCTCCCAGGCTTCAGGGCTTCCTTAGGGGCCTCTCTGACTCTTCCACAATTTCTGTTTGGAGTCCTTCCTTCTCCATGGAAACTCTTGTAAATATCATGTGTGAACTTGTAAATATCTGTCTGCCCTGACCAGTCTGTGTTTCTTGGGTAAAGTCCTCTTGTTTTATATTTGTCTGATCTGCTCCTCACAGCTTGATTTGCAGATAGTACCAGCAGCATTGTTGAATGGATGGATGGGTGGATGGATGGACAGACAAATGAATCATGGACCTAGTTTCCCCAGTCAGGAGAGCAAGATTGGCCTTGCGGCTTTCTCCCAAGACCTTCTGTCTTCCGTTCCCAACTTCCCACGTGGGGATGTGCTTCTGCGTGGTCATTTGCTGGGGACTCACACGAAGGATCACGATGTTCCTCGTAGTCTTGCCCCTCACTAAACTGGAAGGAGCAGGAGCTGTGCCCCCTCCCCAATCTTAGGGACTGGAGACTGGAAGTCAGCATAGGACTATCTAGTGCTCTCCTGGGATGCCACTACAGACCTGTGACACACAAAGCCAGGCCTCCCAACCCCACAAAGTCATGCATAGCTGGCATGGAGTGATGGGTCCCTTGCCCACCCACCTGCCCCAGCTGAACCCAATCCATGAGCTTCTCCACTGAGGTAAAAGCTCACCACCTGACCCTCCCTGCCAGATGCTGGGCCCACCAGTGGCACATGGCAGTTGCATGATCAAAGCTTGTCTAATGCATCAAAGGAGATAGGAGCCTAGAACACTGCAGAACAGAGGGGCTCACACCGGTGCATCTCTGTGGGCCCTCTCAAGGGTCCCTCCCCCTTGGTTTTCTCCATAGAGAGGTGATGGACACTCAGGAACTGGAGCTCACACCTCTTTATTCATATATTCCATCACCCCCTGTCTGTTTTTTCCAGGCAGGGGCAGGCTAGCCCTTTCTCCCTAGACAGCCTTACACTAAGCCCCTAGGCCCCAAACATGTCCTCTGCCCAGCTCAGCAGCAGCAAGCCGCGGTGGCCAGCTCCTTCTGTGTGGGGAGACCAAAGCCAAGAGCAGAGAGCCCACCTGGGGCATGCTTCGGACCCACTGTGCCTTCAGTGGGGAGGGAGGACTTGGTCCAGGCTCTGAGGGTCCACGCCGGGCAGTAGCCGACTCTGGCCACGTTGCAGGGAGCTGCCGATCTGGTGTCTGAGGGCCTCCAGCCTTTGAGCCAAGTTTGCAACCCCGGCCCCCCCTGAGGAGCAGAGAGACTGGAGGCCTACAGTCCCAGGCCCTTTTCAACCCAGCCCACCTGGAGGAGGCTCAGATGTTACCTGCCACCCTCCCCTGCAAGCCCATCCACCTAGAAAGGAGAATTTTAAAGCAGGGAGCTGCAAAGATCTTAGAGACACGGCTCAAGCCCACGCTATTCAGAGACAGGAAGCCTGCAGCCTGCAGCCCCCTTGGCCTACCTCTTAGCACTGGTGGTGTGTGAGGGGGCTCCACTGGCAGTGGGGGAGCCGAGGGGACCACCTCCTCCCCGATCAGCATCTCTGCCAGCATCGCGGTCTGAGTCCAGCTGCCACGGCTCCTGGGCCAGGGAAGTGGGGGCAGCAGGTGGACCTTGGTGTCCCCAGCCCCTTTTCTCCCTGACCTGGTGCTGCAGAGCTGGACTCACCTTTCTCTCAGGCACTTGGCAGAACCAGGACTGCATGGAGGTGCCCAGGGTGGGGGCTGGGCAGAGAGAGGGACATCACCCGGGGCCTTGGGGCCCAGCATCTACAGGAAAGATCAAGCCCACGGTTGGGAATCCTGGCCAGGCTCCAGGTAGCCCAATGCCTGGTGTTGGCTATGCCTCCCACGTCTGAACTGCAGGGTACCAAGAACACCAGGCCAGTAAGAAAGGGGTTCGTCACCTTCTTCTTGGTCCCACACCCTGGATGGAGGGATCCAAGCCAGCCCTTACCCTGTATCATCCAGCCTGGAACCCTGACTTCCCTCATGGAGCCTCAAATGAAGTCCCCAGTTCCCCGCCCATATGCCTTGGCACTTCCTACCTGTGGCACATGGCCCCCTCTCCGAGGGCATGCCCAGTGGGCCAGGGGTGCCCAGCATAGTGGGCAGAGGTGACAGCATGGGCAGGAGCAGAAGGACGGCAATGCCTGCAAGAGGGTGCTTAAGTGGCTCTGTGACACCCCAGCCTGTCACCCTCCAGGTTAGGTGGGGACACTCACATGGCAGGGAGCATCTGGTAGCATCGCATAGGGACACAGTGGGCTGGCAGCAGGGTCAGGATGAATGCAGGAGGCAGTAAGGAGGCGCCTGGGAGGAAGGGTGAGAAGCCAAGCCCCAGGTAGTGACTTTCCAGTGACACCTGGAGAACCTGCTCTGGGCAAGCACTGGCCCTGTTCTCTGGACTTGGGAGAGCCCGTGGAGGAGGCAGGTCACAACCCCGTTATAGAAAGCAGAAGCCAAGGTGGCAAGGGCCTGAAGGACCAGCCCAAGGTGATACCACTAAGGTACAGAGCCGGTGGTCAGGTGCTTACCCCTCGTGCTGCCCCTTGGCCTGCAGCCTCTGCCTGAGGCCTGCTCACCTCTCCAGCTCCTGGATCTGCTGGGCCAGGACCTGCTGCTCAGCCCAGGCCAGGTCCCGGCTCCTCTGAAGCTGACTCATGTCCTTCCTTGGGACAGAGAGCCCCGGGGAGACAGGATGTGGGGCTAGGATAGTACCAGGCAGCCTTTCACCACAGCAGAGTGCTAACCCGAGTAGGCAAGAAGGGACAGTGGGAGCCAGGGAGCAGGAAAGCAGGGGCATCTCAGCCCAAGCACTGAGCAGAGAGGGGTGGGAGAAAGCCCTCTGGCTATGTGCCAGGTCCTACCTGAGCCTCTCATTCTCTAGCATGAACTCCTGCAGCATCCCATAGAGATTCCGCTGGGCCCAGGAACCTCGTGCCCTGTGCAGCCCTGGGGCTACAAGAAACATGAGGTGGGTGGATCCACAGGAGCCACAGAACCCATCCTTATCCTGCCTGTCCCCAGGGAGAGCATACCCTTGGGGTCCATTTGGTCCAGCTGGCTCCGCAGGCGACGATTCTCCTCCTGGAGCTGTAGCATTTCAGTTTCCAGACCTGGGGGCTGCTTTGCCACAGGGGACTACAGAAACAAGGCCCAGAGCCATCCTTTACAGCTGTCCAGGCTGTGCTCTGCACAAGAACCATCAGGTGTGGTGGCGCAGGGGCCCCAGAACCAGCACCCTGGCTGGCTTTGCCCCCAGCTGGGCAGGAGCTTGTCAAGAGTACATCATCCCCATGGTGCCTTCCTCACCACATCTGGTCCTAAGTCCAGCCCTGAGCTCAGTTCAGTCCTAAACTTAGCCCAGGTTCTAACCCCAAGAATGACTCTACATCAGAGTCCAACTCAACTCACATTTAATCATGATTCTAATAAATACTTGGCTAAACCATGAGTTATATTCCCACTCAGGCTCCAAGCCTAGACCTTTGGCAAACCCCGACTGTTGACCTGGGCTGGGGCCATGACCCAGCCCAACCACAGTTATTCCATTTCTAGGATTCCAAATCCCAACTCAGACCCAGTCCTGGGCTTCAACCATAATGCCAGCTCAGGCTCTGCAGACAGCCTGGCCATGGGAGACCACAACCCCTTTCTATCCCTCTGTCCTCCACTCACTTTGGGGGCCTGCGGCCGGGTGGTGACCCGCTGAGCTCGGCTTGCGTATCGCAGGGTGCTGAGAGTCTCAGGAAGGCACTGGGCGGAGGGGGACACACAGGCCACCTGGGGAGGATGCCCCCTGAGTGCCCCTCTAAGGAGCCCTTTCCTTGAGACCATACCCTCCTTGCAGTGCCCCTCAGGTACCATAAGGGTGACCCCTTGGCCCCCCAGTGAGTCTGCCAGCAACTTGGTGAGCTTGCTGTCCCGGAAAGGAATGTGGCTCTGCTTCCGCTGTGGGTCCAACAGCAGGGAGAGGCAGTGACCTGGGGTGGGGTGGGACACAGCAAGGCCCCAAAAGGTTGAGGCACTTGTCCAAAGCCACCTTACTGGAGCACTGCAGGGCTGGGACACCCACCAGGCCTAGGTGGCTCTACAGCCATCAGCCCACATGATCTCCTTACCCACTCACTGGTGTTTACCAGCAGACTTGGCATCCTCAGGGCACACACAGCTGGCCCTGTCCACCCCAACCCCCAATGTTGAGTATAAGCCCTAGCACCCAGCAGGGGTTTAAAAAACTTCTATCCAGTAACTGAATGCAAAGGAGCCTCAGGAGCAGCACTATGCCTGACCCAGATCTTGGGATCTCAGTCTAGTAACTAAGGTGGATCCAGTTCCTCCGTGCCCCTCTCCAGGCTTTGGTCTTCCCAAGGGCAGGAGGGACAGGCTGAATGTCACTGAAGGTCACACTCTGCAGAGCGATGCTCCTACCTCCTGAGTTAGGACACAGTGCTCAGGCCCCTACAGTGCATCTACAGGTGGTGATGCTCTGCATGAGTACTGGAGGTCAGCAGCTGAGTCACGGCCGGCTGGGGCCTGTGGCTCCTGGACCAAGCTCTGAGCATGGGCATCTGCACTGCAGTGTCTCTGGGCCCTGCTGCCTCGTTCCCAGGCTCACCCAAGGCCAGCAGGCTGCGGTTGATGCTGTTGGCCTCAAGCATCAGCTCCCCACGGGATCCTGTGGTCGCCACCTTCTCACTCCCAGCCAGGTCGACAAAGCACAGCTTCCCACCAGCAGGGGGCTCCGCCAGGTCCACAGGAGGCATCTGCTGGGGCAGGGGCTGGGGCACCGGGCTTAGTAGGGACTAAGGAGGGACTGTCCCCACTGGAGTCCCAAGGCCGAGAGCTCCCGGCAGTAGCAGATGCTCTCTGGGCAGCACTGGGCACTCACCCTTGGGCGGCTGAGGTACAGCGTGAGCAGGGCGTGGCTGCGGCTGGAAGCCTGGTTGAGAGTGTGGGCTGAGCTCCTCCTCCGGCTGAGGCCTGGAGGGAAACATCAGGGGCTGCAAGATGCAGGAGGCACAGGCCGTGAAACAGAGAAAAGGAGCAAAGGCCTGGATGTGAAGACAGCAGAGCAAAAGCACAGAAAGAGGAAGGAGTGTTGGCTCCAGCAGGTGCCAGAGAGGAGCACAAGAAAGATCCTCGTCTCCTAAACATGTTGTCATGTGAAAGGAGGGAGTGAAACAGAGGCAGAGAGATCAGCTGAGAGGACTGGTGCCTTGCTGGAGCCAGAGTCTAGAGTCCCAATGTCTTCTGTACCTGCCAGAGGGAGCTGTTCGATAAATCCTCGAGGAATGAATGAGGCTGGAAGGGAAGAAACTGATGGGGGTGTACTCAGGGGCTGCCCCTCAGGAGGCAAAGAGGAGTGGAGGGCCTGGAGACAAAAGGTAAGCGGCCTGCAGCACGGAGGGGTGGCAAAATGTGGTGGGGAAGGAGGTGGCATGCGCCTGACAGAAGCTTGGAAGGTACGGTCAGCCAGCCCTGGGGCCAGGCTGGTGATTCAGGGCCGAAGCTAGGTTCTCCAAGGCATTTCTGAAGCCCCTGGCCTCCTTCAGTGAGGGCACCCCTCCTCCCTTCACAAGCTGCCCTGAAGGAACCGCACCCGTTTGTAAAAGTTGCATCAGGGCGTCCAGACCCCGGATCTCCACTACCCGCAGCTGCTCCACGTAGAAGCCCCGGGTCTTGTTCCAGCGAACGGGGAGGGACCGGAGAGACCCCACACTCAGCAAGTCCCGAACCTGGAGGATGAGGCGCAGGGAAGGGCTGACTCTGAATCGGCTCCATCCAGCCCCAGTCCTGGACAGGAGTCCCCACCTCCGCTTTGTCCCCCAGAGTGTCCCCTTCCGCGGTGGCTACCCTCTTTACCTGCTCATTATAGATCTCCAGGTAGGAGGCGCGCAGGGTGACTGCAGCACCCAGGTGCTGCACGCGGTCCAACAGCCAGACGAAGGTCCTCTGCATGATGCCAGCCAGACTGGGGGGTACAGGCACCCCCTCCCCCTGAGGGCAAAGCTGGCTAAGCCTGTGAAGGGTTGGCAGCTGCACCAGCACGGTGATAAACTACCCTCTGTTTAGGGCACTTACTGCATGCCAGAAACCGCGCCGATGCCGCAGTAGTGTCTCATTTAATCCTCATTTCCGTCAGTGAGGATTAAATGAGTTACTATGTGCGGCACTGGCACAATTTCTGGCATGCAGTAAGAGGAAGAAACTAAGAGCTTTAGTAAGGGGCCCAACCGGTGAGTCTCTTTCCTCTGGCTCTGAGCTTCCTGACCCAAAAGCAAATAGAGCCCATCTGTGGGGACACGGGCACCTGGGGAGGAGGTCCAGTCAGCGTGTAGGTCTTCCCGGAGCCGGTCTGGCCAAAAGTGAAGATGGTGCACGAGAAGCTGCGGTAGGCAGGGGCGCGGTGGAACCCTGGCTGGCTGCCCGGACTCGAGGTAACACGGGAGGGGGCGCCCACCGCACTCACCCTCGCAAGGCCAGCTCTCCCAGGCGTCGCACGCCACATGCCCGGAACACGTCCTCCTGCGTGCGCGCCCCGTCCAGCACCGCGCCGAAGCGGAAGGCTACATCGGGGCCGCCGCCCGGGGGGCTTACCTGGGATGGGCAGGGCGGGCATTGTGGGAAGGGGCCTAAGGGAAGAACACTAGGGGGGTCAGGGAGACCCCTGGTGGGTTTTCGGGGGGGGGGGGGGGGCTGCGGGTTCCTCACCTGCAGAGTCCGGGTCCCAGAGCAGTGCAGCGCGCTCTGCTCCCCGCGGTGCAGCTCGGCCGCGCTCATAGGACGCACCCTGGAACGCAAGCGAATGCCACAGGAGCCCGCCTGAGGTCTCCCGCAGTCCTATCCTCGCCCGGGTTTCTCCTAGACATCTTCTACCCACCTGATCACAACTTGGATGGGCGTTTCCTGCCCCTCTGGCCCTTGCTCCAGGCTCCGCGCAGGGTCCCTGTGGTAGTAATGGGAGTTGCAACCCTGCATCCCTGCCCTGCTGTCTCCTGGGAGCAGCATTCAGGGCTTCCTGGGCCCCCAGAAGCTCCCCTTACCGGTCAGGAGACCCGTGTTCCTCCATGTCCTGCTCTGAGCACTGCTTTGGCTCCACCCGCCCAAGCCTCATTCCTTTTCCTCCTGTTACCCCCCTTCCCCAGCACCCTACCCAGCCCCCACCCTCTGCCCGGTCCCAGGCAACCATCCATCCGGAAAAGCTCCCGCCAGGCTGGGGCTGGCTAGTTAAAGATTTACCCCCAACCCCACCCCTACGGTCAGGAAAATCTCAAGTCAAGGCCCCTTAGCTAAGGGGGTTCTGGAGTCTGAAGCTCCCCTGGTTTTGGACAGGCCAGGTTTTGCCAGCATCTGGTCGGACACTGTAGCTCCTGCCTGTGTGACAGTGCCACATCTAGTCCAAGGCCACAGGGTCTGTGTGTCTGTCCAGTGTGGCTTCTGACAACAGAGAGGTCTCAGAGGGCGTCGGGAAATTGCTCATCTTTGTGCCAGGCTCCAGCCTGGGAATCCATGCACACCTGCTCCCAGCTCCCGGCTGGCTGAGGCTGCAGGTGAAATCCATCCAGTGTACAGTGCACAGGCTCTGGTCGAGGGGGCAGAAGGCTCAGACTTCAGGGAGGCAGGGGTGGGGCATGGAGAGGTTCTCCCACTGACCCTAAACAAGGGTTAAGGAGACTAACCCTAAAAGTCACCTCACCCTGATGTTATACTCTGTATCACCACAGATCGCAGCCAGCTACCAAAGCCACACCCACCAGGGAATGAACTACCTCTGGTGGCAGTGAGCTGCCCATGACCTGGAGGTGTGCAGGCAAAGCTGGTTGACATTTTAGTTACAAGACCTCTGGCTGCATCTACAGGGAGGGATCTGTGGAGCAAAGAGTCACAGCTCCTTGCTCTGCCACTAATTTGTCATCGAGTGTTGGCCTTCTTAGCTTCTGTCCTGTGAACAGGGGCCCATGAGCTCTCTGTTTTACATGATTATGCTGAGATTCCAATCGGACAGTGTATCTAAAAGCGATCCTTCAGTCGTAGAGAACTACCTGAAAACACAAATAAAAATCCCTAAACGATCTCCAAGATCACCCTCATCTCTGGATTTCTTTCATCTATTGTATGTTTTGAATCACTGAGGTAAATAGGAGAGAAATTATGGCCCCATCTTTCAGATGGAAAAAGAGGTGATGGCAGGTGACCTTAGGGGAAAGATAACAATCCAGGGTGGATCTGGGAGTTCAAACAGGAGCTATGAGCAGTAAATCCCCAGTGCTATCGCTCTGGGAGGCTGCCTTTTTAGTCGTAAATCCAGAAAGTGAACACAGTGATGCAGCAAAGCCCCTTCTGGGAGCTCAGGCTCATCAGTCGTCTGCATCTTGGAGAGTGCAGTTTTAGCAGACGGCACTTCGTGAACTGCTCTGGGGCTGTGATGTCAGTACAAAGACTAGGCTAACCGGGAGGGTAGCTGTTCAGTGGGAATTCTGCACCCAGGTTTCCGATCTGGGCCAGAAGAGGTGCAGGAGCAGGAGCAGGAGCCAAGCTCTGCTTCTGTCCTCTAACAGTGAGCACGGACATCTGCGACCCTCACATTGAGCATTTCTGAGTAAGTTTTTACCAAGCCTCCTCTATGTGCCAGGCTGCTAGGCACTTAAGATAATTACCGAACAAAACAGATAAGAGTCCCTGCCCTCTGGTGAGGTGGGAAAGACAGGAAAGCAACAGGCTCTGGTTTGTGTCTAGGTGTCCCTCCAAAGCCTCTTGCAATCCTGGGGTGGCTTCTGCAGTTTGCAGTTGGTTATTGTGGGTGTGCATGCTGCACCCGCCCCGCAGGTCATCTGCATTACAATATAAGGAGGGCAGAGAGGCTAGCGAGCTGCCTGAGCTGCTGTCACTCCCTCGGTTCCCTGCTCTTTGCCACATCCGTGAGGGGTAGCCCTCTGCCATGTTTCACTCTGCCCTGGAGCCACCCGAGTGTGAGCTGAAACCTCCAGTAATTGTGAGCTAAATAAACCTTTCCCTCCTTCATTGTGGGTGTTGGGTATTTGTCCCAGTGATGAGAGAAGAGTAACTGAGGCACAGCATAAGCGTAGACATAATTTACATTAGAAACTTCTGGCTTTCCACCACCTTGGGCCCCTGCCTGAGCTGGCACATGACACACTCCTCCGGAGCTACCCCCACCTTGCACCCTCAGCATCCAGAAGCCAGAGGATGAGCCTGGCACAGACTCAGACCCTGGCATGAGTGCCAGTGGCAGCAGCAGTGGTAGCAGCAGTGGCTGCAGCAGTGGCTCTGGAGAATGAAAAATGAAAAGCGATCCTTTCAGCAGCTGATGGTATCAGCACTGCCTTTGGATGTCTCTGGAAGAACATCAGCACTGATGTCTCTGGAAGAACCTTGATTGCCCAAGGACTCTCAGACCCTGCTGCTTCTAATCTTCAGTCCTCTTCTGATCACTTTAGAACTAGGATTACCAAAAGCCTGGATGCACTGGAGCACGTGAACCCAGGAGTATGTGTATCTGTCTGATACTATTCCTGAGTAGGGCTCCATCCTGGTTTCAAATGTTGACAACATGAGGACTGACTTTCTAATTAAAACCATTGTTAAACAGGACAAGGCTGTGCTGTTAATAGGTGACCAAGAACAGCCAAAACAGTCATCAACAAAGAATGCATGTCAAAGTATGATTCTGCAAGTCACATGATCAAAAGTCTGCACTTTCCTTCTGCAAACACCCCCCTGATGTTTCAGGTACTTCTCATTGAAGCCAAGTTTGTGATGCACTGTGGAAGGCTCACAGCACAACGTTACTCGTGTGATGTGTTCGATAAACCTCATCTGAACTTCCACAGCCATAAAATATTCCTGGCTTTTCTCCCATCACTTCTGTTATTTGCTGCAACAGGCTCTCTCATTGCTTGGAATGGGATGTATAATTGTAAATTGTGGAAAAACATGAAGTGTGCAGAAGATTCCACAAGTCCCAATACTGTTCAAAGTAGAAGTCTGTGAACATGGAAAATACCAAAGTGAAAGTAAAAGAAAAAAAGAAAGGAACTTCTGTGCTATGAAAAATGCCAAGCAGGAGTAAGGGGGACTGTGAATGTTGGGAATGAGAAAAATTGTGGTTTAAGAAAAGGGTCACGAGATCCCTTGTTGAGAAGGTCTAAGGAGTAAAGTCAATTAGCTAAGCAAGCAAATATTGGGGGGAAGATGGCCTTAGGCAGGGGGACACCCAGTGCACACATTCTGCAGTAGACTACAACTAGGCATTTAAACAATAGAAGAACAAGGTGCTAGAGGGCCAATGGGCTTGATCCTGGGTGAGACCTACAGCCGCTCAGCTTTGGCTTTTACTCTGGGTTAATAACGGAGAGAACTGCTCCGGTCTTGAACAGAAACAACAGCATTTGTTAGGGCATTGGATCAAGCAGGGAAGAGAAGGAAGGGTGAAATACAAGCTCCTAGCACACCTTAAACTATTGGCAAACCTCTTAAAAGCAGTTATAGGAAACATGCACAGCCGGCACACCAGCAACCTTAACACCAGCAGGTGTTTTCCAGCAGAAATTCTAGACAGGAAGAGCAGTTAAAGAGTTGCAGTTTCAGGGACGAAAGGAGAAGGAAATGAGGAAGGAGCAGAGGAGAGGGAGAAGTGTAGAGGTTGGGGATGCTATATGTAATGAACCAACTGCTCATGATGAATGTGTTCCTTACGTGCCACACACATGTACTTAAGAAATTTTGAAAAATAAAGAATTTGAAAATAAAAACATTGCCTGGGATACAGCTCAGTGACACATGCACCTGCCTTGGTAAGTGCAAGATCCTGAGTTCGATTCCCAGTACTAAAAATAAATAAATAAATAAATAAATAAATAAATAAATAAATAAATAAATAAGTAAAATATAAAGTCAATCTAGAATTATATGCCCAATACACATATACTTTACAAACATAGGTAATCAGATATTTTTGAATAAGTAGAAGCTGATTTAATTCACTTCTGATCCATCATAACTAAAGAAAAAACAAAGGAAGCTTTTTTGGTGTTCAATGTAAATAAAAATGAGGGCCAGCCGAATAGCTCAGCAGACTAAAGTGCCTGCAAGCAGGTGCAGGGGAGGGGGGTGTCATCCCTGGACTTTTGTGCTGGCCCTGCCCCTGGGGTGGGCCAAGATGCATTTGAGATTGGGCGTGGTAGAGCTGGCCTGTAATCCCAGCTCTTGGGAGACTGTAAACAGGTGGATCACTGCTAGTCTGATCTTGTAGTGAGACCCTGAACACTCTGTAGACCCTTCCCAAAAATAAAAATAAAAATAAAAAAACGAAAAGAAAATGTCCTGTATAGAAACATAAAGCTACAGGAGGATGTAAAGGGCGCCAGAAAGAAGTGTTATAAAATCACTGTGGTTACTTGGAAGAAATACTAATGTCTTGGTATCATTATTATAAATAACTCTACATGATAATAGTATAAAGCTTAGGAAGGCTGAATGCAGTCAGGCTGTGGAATTGGCTCTGCACTTGTTTGGGATGTTATAAAAGCAATTCAAGCCAGATGTAATAGGCCAGGGGTGCAGAGCAAAATCTTTAGGGTAATTTCTTGAAAAATAAAAGTTAAAATTAGAAAGCTGGTAGTAGAGAAGAATGGATTAAAATTCCTTGATTGGCTCATAAAAGAACAAAAAAGGAGAGGCACAATCACAAAGAACAAATGGAACAAACAGAAAATTTAAAAAAAAGGTACAATTAAGTCTGTTTATTCCAGTAGATGCAGCTGGCTACCTGCATGCTCCAGTTCTCAATCAGCAGATTCAACCAAGCATAGATGGAAAATATTATAAAAAATGCATCTCCACTGAATATGCACAGGTAGTCCTTACCATTATTTCCTAAACAACATGGGATAACAACCATTTACAGAGTGTTTGTCTTTTTGTTAAAGAGAATACAAAATAATAAAAAAAATTACAAGTGATATAGCATTTCACTAAATAAAATAAAATGAATTAGGCAGTATTTGTTGTGTCACAAAGTGCTGTCTTCAAATGCGCTGTTCAGATTCCCAGATATGTGCATGCAGAATTGGAAAAAGAAAGATAAAAAGAAAACATTATAAGAAATTAAGAAGAGAGCCAGCCAAATAGCTCAGTGGATTAAAGGGTCCGGGTTCGATCCCCAGGCCTGCCATGCCAGCCCCCCATGCACCGAGATGGCAATGGAGACTGGGTGTGGTGGTGCATGCCTGTAATCCCAGCACTTGGGAGGCTGTAAACAGGCAGATCATTATGAGTCCAATCTAGTACTGAGACCCTGAGTGCCCTGTAGACCCTTCCCTAAAATACAAGAAAAAAAAGAAATTAAGAAAAGAGAAAAAAGAAAAAAAAAAAAAAGCATTAATTACTCCTTTCCATAGATCAGCAGAAATCCATAGTAAATTGTCCAAACCATCCTGCTTACATACATAGATAAATCTTCCCCCCGCCCCCACTCCCTCTCCTGTCCTTCTCATCTCAGTTAATTCCTTCCTTTTGAATGGGCTGGTCCCCTTCTTTTATTTACTCTTTCATGTTCTTACACTAAGGAGACAATATGGTATTTGTACACGTGGGTCGGATTTATTTCATTAATATGGTCTCTAGTGGTATCCATTTATCTTGTATCAAGTATTGTAAATAATCTAGATATGAAGTGTGTGTGAAGATTGAGCAGAGACCAGAGAAACGCTTAGCTGACATGTAACCGAGTACGTCAACAGACCACCAGCTGGATTTTTGATAAGGTCTTTGATTTGTATAAAGGCCTAGCAGGCTACTAAAAAATGAAAAGAAAAAAATGGAAATTATCAGTATTAAAAATAAAAGGGCACGTTGCTGCATAACTTAGAGATAGTAAAAGAATAAGAAGGTGTTGCAAACATCTTTATGCTAATCAATCTGAACTTAATAATCTCGGTGAATTCAGAGACAATCTGAATATACAAATACCATGCCAGTTTTATATAAGGACCTGGAGTGTAGTGGATTTTAATATCCTCAGGGTGTCCTGGAAGGAATTCTCCGTAAGTTCTAAAGGTCCATATTTATTGATGGTAGTACATAGGCCAAATACTTCAAATAAAAAGTACAAAGATTTTCTTTCTTTCCTTTCTTTTTTGTGGAACCTGGGATTGAACTCAGGCCCTTGTACTTGCCAGGGAAGTGCTTATTCCACTGAGCCATCTCCCCAGCCCAAAAGTACAAAGATTTTCACACTTTATATTAAAAAAAAGTATGGATGTTTAAAAAATGTATGGGTAGGGGCCAGGGAGATGGCTCAGTGGAATAAGCACTTCCCTGGCAAGCACAAGGGCCTGAGTTCAATCCCTGGTTCTGCCAAAAAAAAAAAAAGTATGGATATTTTAAAAATGTAAAAAGAAGCCCACATTTAGAGGTTGGGACAGGAAGGTCCAGGTTTGAAACCAGCTTGGGCACTCAGTGAGACCTTGTCCCAAAATAAAATGTGATAAGGGGGTGTACTTGAGCGGAAGAGAGCCCCTAACCTCAACACCCACATTTAATCCTTAGTATGGTGAAGAAAAAAACACTTTTAAAGCGACAGGTCACTCAATTAGATAAGGAAATATATTAAAAGAAAAATTGAAAAAGCTGTATCACACAAGCTCTAACCCAAACAACATGTATTAACATCAGAGAAAGCAGATTCATAGGTAAGTGGATGCTACTTGAAGCCATATTCATAAATGAAACAAATCAGACTCATGTGTGTAAACACTGTATTATTCCCTAGGGTGAGAAACTAAAAGAGTACATCAGATCTAAAATGTGCAATAGGCATTGTGCAAGCGGAAGACTGCCCAAAAGGAAAGAACACTGGAATGAAGCAACGAAAGAAAGGAATATATATATATATTACTAATTTCTATTAGTTCACTAAATAAAAAGCTTATGGTTGTATTGCTTGATTAATGGCAAGAGAGGACCTGAGAGCTGACCAAATAGCTCAGCAGATTAAAGCACTTGTTTAGGCAGATGCAGGGGCCAGGAGTTGGATCCTGGGCCTGTTGTGCCAGCCCCACCCTCCTGGAGTGGATTGAGACTGGGTGTGGTGGTGCACACCTGTAATCCCAGCACTTGGGAGGCTGTAAATAGGAGGAGCCCTCCGAGTCTGATCTACACAATGAGATCCTGCAAACTCTGTCCTAAAATACAAAAAAAAAAAAAAAAAAAGCAGAAAAGATAGTACCCAAAATCTCAAATGATTGAAATTATGAACATTGACTATGTTTTCTGACCATACAGAAATTAACCTAGAATCAATCAAAGGAAGATAACTAGAAAATCCCCCAAATGGTTGGAAATCACATAAGAACCCTTCTAAATGACCTCTAGACCAAAAAGGAAATCACAATGGGGATTAGAAATATTTTGAATATAACAATAATTCAAATATACCTGAGCCAAACTCAGAGGGAAAGCTATATGTTTATGCTGGAAAAGAAAAAAGGTTAAAAAACATGTCATCAAAGTTTCCATCACAGAATGCTAGAGGAAGAATAGCACACTGAACCCGCAGAATGAGGGGCAGAAACCACACAGCTATGAGCAGAGACCAGAGAAACGCTTAGCTGACATGTAACCGAGTACGTCAACAGACCACCAGCTGGATTTTTGATAAGGTCTTTGATTTGTATAAAGGCCTAGCAGGCTACTAAAAAATGAAAAGAAAAAAAATGGAAATTATCAGTATTAAAAATAAAAGGGCACGTTGCTGCATAACTTAGAGATAGTAAAAGAATAAGAAGGTGTTGCAAACATCTTTATGCTAATCAATCTGAACTTAATAATCTCGGTGAATTCAGAGACAAGTTTCTCAAAATATCTAACTTCCCAAAATGAAGAGGAGCTTTCAGCCACAGCAGCCACTGAAGAACAGTAGCCGTGGCCCTCTGCTATCCCGTGGCCGTGGGCCTCAACAAGGGCCACAAGGTGCCTACGAATGTGAGCAAGCCGAGGCACAGCTGCCGTCGTGGACGTCTCACCAAACACACCAAGTTCCTGCGGGATATGATCCAGGAGGAGTGCGGCTTCGCGCCCTATGGGCGCCGTGCGTGCCACGGAGCTGCTCAAGGTCTCCAAGGACAAGCGCGCCCTCAAGTTCATCAAGAAAAGGATGAGGACGCACACCTTCACCAAGAGGAAGCCTGAGGAGCTGAGCAACGTGCTGGCCGCCATGAGGAAGGCAGCTGCCAAGAAGGACTGAGGCCCTCTGGAGTAAAGCTTTGCAGAAAAAAATAAATAAATAAAATAAATTGAAGAGGAGAACAGAGTAGAATATCTGAATAGTTTTGTATCTGTTAAATAAGTCGAATTTGTAATTAAAAGCCTCCCCACAAAGGGAGCTCTTGGCCTGGGTGCTTCACTGGGGAACCTTCCAAACAATTAAGTAAGCAAAAATATCAGTCTTACACACACTCACAGTGTGCAGTGGAGCCAGGGGGAGTGCTTCCAAATTCATTTGCTTAAGAAATGACGCCAGATCTTTACCTCATCTTCATCTCATTTTCAGTGGCTCTATCTCTGAATCAGATCACATTGTGAGGGGCTGGGGTTAATGCAAGGCTTCAGCATGTGGACTTCAGGCCCTGCACGCTCAGAGGACGAGCCTGCCTCTTGCATGGTGCTCACCCTGGCCAAATCTGCACCCAGGGATTCTGCCTCCCAGCTGTGACACCCACAGACTCCAAGCCGGATGTGTGTTTTGTTTTCTCCTGATGCGGGGCAGCAGAGGCACAAACCAAGGAGCCACTGATTCTAGATGAAGCCAGCTCCCGGGAGAGAAGATAAGCCCTGGGAGTCCACTGACCAAGGGAGAAAAGGTAGATCTGGCCTGCAGTACAGGGAACCCCAAAAGCCATGGAGAAAGTCATGGCTTCCTGGATTCCAAGAACGCAGATTCTGGAAAGAAACCATTCGTTGAAAAGCAGTAAAATTTTAAAAATTGATTTCATTTTTTTCTTTTAAGATTTTGGGGTCAAGTTTTTTTTTCCTTCTTATTTTCCTTTCCTTCTTATTTTATTGTTTCTTCTTTTTCTCATTCATCTTTTTCTTACTGTTATCTAATAGTATTAATTTCCTTCTACTTTTCAATAGAACCCTTTAACTTTTCTCTCCTCCTTCTCACTTTCAATGAGAATTGATAAATGTTTCAAATTCCTTTTCTACTTTTCTACCCCTTCCCTCTTTGCTAGTACAATTATTAAGCTTTATGCAGTTTTAGATATTAACTCTATGATGCTGGTGTTGAGTATAGTTCTATTGTTAGTAGAGATAAAGTTATTCTATTTCATAGATTTTTATTGTAGGTCAATATTTGGTTTACCTTAGTATTTATGCTATTAATATAGCTCTCTTTTCTAGGGCTAGGGTTGGCACATTATTGTTCTTAGGATATGTATCTGATGCTGCTATTATTGGCAATTTTATTACTATATGATGACATAGCCTTTGCTGTTAATTGATTTTCTGTGTGCCAGTATCTACAGTGCCTTTGTGTCATTCACAATATTGTGGTCTGTTCCGTGAGAACTGAGCACTAGGCCAAATACGCTGCAGCCCCCACCCAGAGACACAGAGGTGATTGGGTCCTCAACCGGACATGATAGCTTATAGTTAGCCATGCCCAGAGGGAGTTGTTGAACAGGAGACATTACCTAACGTGGTCTCTAGCAACAAAGTCTTCCACTATAATCAACATGCAGCCCCACTGCATACACCTCGCGAGCATGTGCGCACACACACACACATACACACACACAGAGAGAGACCAATGAAGAAGCAAGAAATCAAAAGATGAGAAGACAAGGTGACAAAATGCTCCCCAAGCCAGGCATGGCAGTGCACAGGCTAACAACACAGGATGGAAAACAATATTATGTGCAATGGGACAAGAAGTAGCAGCTGTCCTACCTTCACACAAAGTGGTCTCCAAGCTGAAAGTGACCAGAAGAGGCAGAGAGTCACTACGTACTAGTTAAGGACTCAATTAAACAAGGAGAGATATCAATTATTAGCATACATGCACTAAAAAAAGGCACATCCAGCTTCATAAAACCAGGAATAGTGGACCTAAAAGCCAGATAAACATAAACACGATTATAGTGAGGACCTCAGTACCTCACTTTCATGGGTAGATGAACTGGACAAAAGATTAATGAAGAAATGTCAGAGCTAAACAAGACCTCTGTACACACGGGCTTATGAGATATCAAAGCACACTATTCAAGATGAACAGAATATATTTTCTTCTCAGCAGCATATGGATTTTTTTCCAAATAGAAGACATACTTTTTAGCCAATAAAGCATGCTTAAATTAATGCAAAACAATCAGTTATACCATGCATATATTATTAGGCCAAGGCACAGTGCAACTTGAAACCCAGTGACAAAAGAAGCCAGGGAGATTGTGCAAATGGACAGACATTAAACAACCCACCTTGAGTAATCAATGGGTCAGAAAAAAAATAAGAAAGGAATAAGACAGTTCTGACACTTAGATGATAATTCCAGTACAACATAACAGATTTATTTGACACAGTGAAAACAGTCCCGAGAGGAAAGTTTACAGCTGTGAATGCCCACATGAGAAAAAGAGTGAGTCCAAATAAATAGCCGAATGTCACACCTCAGGCTCCTAGAAGAAAAATCCAAATACAAAAGGAGAAAAGTATAGGGGCTGGGGAGATGGCTCAGTGGAATAAGTGCTTCCCTGGCAAGTGCAAGGGCCTGAGTTCAATCCCTGGTTCTGCCAAAAAGAAAAGAAAGAGAAAAGCATAAAGATCACAGCAGAAATCAACAAAATGCTGCTTAGGCAGATGCAGGAGCTGGGAGCTCGAGTCCTAGCTTGTTGTGCTGGTCCCTTCCTCAGAGCCTGCTGAGATGGCGATTGAGACCCAGTGTGTGGCACGCCTGTAATCTCAGCGCTTGGGAGTCTGAAAACCAGGAAGGATCACTACAAGTCTGATTTATGTAGTGAGACCCTATAGACTCTGAACTAAATACATTAAAAAAAAAGAAATAAACAAAATGGAGACTTAAAAGATACAACACAAAAAAAACCCAACAAATCAAAGAGCTTGTTCTTTGAAAGAATAAACAAAATAGACAAAAACTTTAGACAATCTTACCAAGAAAGGAAATACCTAAATCAATGCAATTAGAAACAAAAGGTGAAATAGCAATGAACTCTGCGGAAACCAAGATTATTAACAATGCCTACCACATTGGACAATTTAGAAGAAATGGGTAGATTTCTACATATACATGAATTACCCAAACTGAACCAGGATGATGATAAGCTCTGAATAATTCAATAACAGGGAATGAAACTGAAATGGTAAATATAAAATCTGTCAACTAAGAAAAGCCCAACTCCTGATAGATTCTTTGCTAAATTCTATAAGAACTTCAGAGATCTGACACTTATATTATACCTCAAATATTTTAATAAATTCTAAAGGGAAGGAGTGCTACTAAAGTCACTCCTGAGTTCAGGCACCTAAATTAGCTGAATGACAATGGAGTGCCCTTCTCTGACAGGTGTAGACAAAGGAAGGGGTATAGAATGGCAGAATCATGGTGTGTGCGTATGGACGCCATGCTTCTACATAATTCTATGAGGGGCAAGATTTGCACTAATGGTGGTTGGACAGGATATTATGTCGGCTTCTAGTACTATGGAAAACCACTAGGAAAATAACAAGGTAGAAACTATTAATTATTGAATCTTTGATGTAATTCAGGTATAAAAAATAAAATACACAAACAGCTGCAGTCTCTTAATTTACTGATAAGAGACATACGCTACAATAATGTCTGTAAGTATAATATCATGTAATTACCGTCTATGATACCAAAACATTATGAAAAGTTTGCAATAGCCGGGCGTGGTGGCGCACGCCTGTAATCCCAGCACTCGGGAGGCTGAGGCAGGAGGATTGTTATGAGTTCGAGACCAGCCTGAGCTACAAAGTGAGCTTAAGGCCAGCCTGAACTGCATAGTGAGACCCTGTCTCAAAAAAAAAAAAGAAAAGTTTGCAATATATTAATTTATCAAATCCATCTTGTATCTTAAAACTGTCTCATTGATATTTGTATTTCAATAAAATAAACATTTTTTAAAAATTGAAAAAAAAAAGTTACTCCTACATTCCTTCATACAAACTCCTGGAAGCTAGTATTACCCTAATTCCAAAATCAGTCAAGGATGCAACCCAAACAGAAAACTATAGGCCAATCTCTTTAATGAATACAGATGCAAAAACCCTCAACTGGAAACTGAGAATCCGAAAGTAACAAATCATCAAAAGATCATATGTCAGTCTAACCAAATAGAGTTCATCCTAGGGATACAAAGGTGGTTCAACATATGCAAACCAACAAATGAAGCATATCACATGAACAGAAACAAGAAAATTGCATGGTAATCTCAATGGATGCAGAAAAAGCCTTCAATGTGATTCAGCATCCATTCAAAATAAAAAAAAAAAAACACTGAAGAAAATAGATATATGAGGGCCTTTCTCAATTTGATAAAACCTATTTATGATGAACTTTCTGTCAATATCCCAATATTAAATTGGGAAAATGTAGAAGTTTTCTTTTGAAATCAGGAAGAAGACAAGAATGTCCTCTGTTTGGGGGCTAGAGAGATGGCTCAGTGGAATGAGTGCTTCCTTGGCAAGCACAAGGGCCTGAGTTCAATCCTCAGTTCTGTAAAAAAAAAAAAAAAAAAGAAAACCCTCTGTCACTGCTCTTGTTCAAACATTGTACTTGAAAAATTAGCCTGAGCAAACAGGCAAGAGAAGTAAAAGGAATATTTACAGGAAAGAAAAATCAAATTATTCTTATTTGCAGATGAAATGATCCTCTACATTAAAGATCCAAAATATTTCACCGAAAGATTCCTAGAATCAACAACGTAGCAGGATATAAGATCAACACATAATAGCATTTCTTTGCACCAATAATGAACTTACAGAAAAAGGAATTAGGAAAAACATACCATTTACAGTAGCATCAGGAAAAATTAAGTACTTAGGAATGAATCTTACTAAGTAAACAAAAGACCTCTGTAATAGAAACTACAATATTCTGAAAGAAGGGCCCAGGGAGATAGCTCAGTAGAATCAGCGCTTGCCTGGCAAGTGCAAAGGCCTGAAAACACTCCTAGAATTCATTTATAACCAAAAGAGGTTCGGAATAGTGAAAGCAATCCTGGATAATAAAAGTAAAGCAGGAGGAATCACAACCCTTGAGTATATTACAAAGCCACAGTGACAAAGGTAACATGGTCTGGCCATGTGCAGCAATGGAATGGAATAGAGGACTCAGAAACAACCCCAGGCACATTCGTCTATTTTATCTCTGATTAAGGGGCTAAAAACATATACTAGAGGAAAGATAACCTCTTGAATAAATGGAGCTAGGGGGCTGGGGGATAGCTCAGTGGCATAAGCACCTGCCTGGCAAGTGCATGGTCCTAAGTTCAATCCCCAGTATCAAAAACAAAAACAAGCAAAGATGGTGCTGGGGACACTGGCTATACCATGCAGGAGATTCACTATAGACCAGAATCTCTCACCATGAACCAAAGTCACAGTGGATCAGAGAGCTGAATGTTGACACAAAAACGATGGGCTGGAAGATAACATAGGGGCAACTCTTAAGGCATAGGTGTAGGTCAGGGCTTGCTGAGCAGAACCTCAGTGGCAGAAGGAATAGTGCCAAGAATCAAAAAATGGGATCCTATCAAATTCAAAAGTTTTCCAGCAAAGAAAACAACCAACAGAATGAGAAAACAAACAAACAAAGCAACAAACAACCCTGCAGAACAGGAAGTCATTTTTGCCAACCATTTCTCAGAGGGCCACTACATAGAATACATTATAAAGAACTCAAAAAATTGACCCCTCCCAAATAAACAAGTCAGGCTGGAGAAATAGATCAGTGTCTAAGCACCTGCCTTGCAAATGCAAGGACCCAGGACTACATGCCATGCAGGCTGTGCCCCAGGTGCACTGAGCCATCCACTGAAGCCAGGCATGGTGGTGCACACCTGTAATCTTACGGTTGGGGAGGCTGAGATAGGAGGATCACTGTGAGTCCAACTTACATAGTGAGACCCTGTATGAAATAAATAAGTAAATAAATAAACAACCCAATCAAAAGATGGGTAAATGAAATAAATGGATATTTCTTAGGAGGAGTACAAATAGTCAATGAATGGATAAAAAAAATTATTGAACATAGCTGGCTACTAGAGAGATGCAAATTGAAACATCGTTAAGATTCTATCTTGCTTCAGAAGGAATTGCTGCCCTAAAGAAATCAGATAGTAACAAATGCTGGTGAGGCCAGAGGGAGAAAGGAACCTTTCGACAGTGTTGGTAGGAATGTGAACTAGTACAACCACTGCGGGGATTCCTCAAGGAACTAGAGCTAGACATTCCATGGGACCCAACTGTTCCTCGTCCAGGTATCTTCCCCAGGAGTTAACGACATCGTATTACAGTCATGCATGCATATCTGTGCTTATAGAAGTACAATTTCTAACAGCCAAATCTTGGAAGTAGCCTATTTGCCCATCAATAGAGGAATGGATAATGGAAAGGTGAGACTCACACACAGCGGAGTACTATTCTGCCATAAAGAAAAACTTGAATAATTCATAGGAACATGGAGGTACCTTGAGAAAATACTGTTAAGTGAAATAAATTAAACATATCAGCTTAAATGTCACATGATTTATCTTATATGAGAAACCCAAAAAGATAGATAAACCGCAAAATAAAAATAGGTGACGGGAGGTAGGGAGATAGATATTTTACAAATGGAAAGGGGACTAGGAGTTGGGGAAGGGATGAAAAAAGGACTGAGATGTGCGACGAGCACCTGCCAAGCTCCAGGGAGTGGGATCATCATGTACTAAAAATGTGCACTGATAAAAAGTTAAAGTTGAACAAAAAGTGGAATTTATGTGAAATGTGGAGAACCATGACAGCTAAGGTAACAATGAATGAGAGCAAAACTGGGGGACTTGCAGTACTTGCTACCAAGACAGGATAAAAGCTACAAAAGTCAAGATCATGTGGCGTTGATGTAAAGACGGGTGAACTACACAGAAGTGCCCACAGCAACACATCCTGACACATGTGTGGCCTGGCTTTGGTCCCCAGCCCGCCGTGCTGGTCCTGCCTGCAGGGCACGCTGACACAGTGACCGAGACTGGGCGTGGTGTTGCACCCCTGTAGTGCCAGCTCTTGGGAGGCCAAACCCAGGTGGATCACTGCAAGTCAGATCTACGTAGTAAGACCCTGTAGACCCTGTCCTACAACACAAAAAAAGAAAAGAATTGTAGACTCATATTTAGAAGAAAATCTAGATAATGTCTTTATGACATTAGGACTTGTCAAAGATTGCCTAAAATCTCACTTTAAAGCACTAATAAAAATATTGATGTATTGGATCACATTAAAATTGCAAATTTCTGTTCATCAAAAGACTCCATTGAAATACTAAAGGAAGCAACTGCCTATAAGAAAGTATTTGTAATACATCTCTGACAAAAAACCAATCTTTATATCTACAATACACGTGGTGCTTCCATAAACCAATAAGAAACTAAAACCTGAATTTAGGCGTGATGACTAGACTTGAATGGACATTTCGTAGAAGATAATACCCAGATGTTTGATAAATAGATGAAAACGTGCCCGCCATAACTAGTGACCGGGGAAATGAAATCACAACTGTAGCAAGATGCCACTGTGCACACACCTGCATATACACAATTAGAAGGACCCTAAGTGCTTGTGCAAATTCCTCTGGATCCCTCGTTAGAGGTGACTGTGTAAATATCCTCATACTTCCGCTTGACCATCTCTGCCTCAGCTTCCCATGTTCTTACCCTCATACTCTGCTGCTCCATGCTAGTTCTATGCCTGACAAGAGTGAGGCACCCAGCCACCAAAAGACATGTCTGAGACTGTGCGCCACAGCTTTTGTTGATCCATATTAGCAACCATTCCTGCCTCTGTTCTTATCATCATTGCCGCTGCCACCATCCCCATGACCCTATACGTCAGCACCAAAGTTCCGTCACCATTGACATGCACACAATCAGCATTTTCTCTCTACAACCCACCTGTACCACCATCATCAATATTTGTACCATTCCCGCCACCACCATCATGATTCCTTTTTGTTTTTTAATTGAGAAAAAAGTATATATTTAAATGAGCCAGCTGGACTCAGTTTAGATGATCTCAGTTTTGTTGGCAACATCCAATGCATCATAATCAGGAGTCAGTCAAACACACACTTCTTCTCTCCATCCGGCCTGATTAGGATATTGACCTTGACAACACTGATTTCATAGAGCTTCTTTACAGTTTGTTTGGTCTGGTGCTTATTGGCTTTGACATCCACAATGAACATTAATGTGTTGTCCTTGGTCTTTTCCATGGCTGACGTGGTCAGGAGGAACTTGATGATGGCATAGTAGTCAAGCTTGTTTCTCCTGGGGGTGCTCTTCCAAGGGTATTTGAGCTGCCTCCAGAGCCAAAGTGTCTTGGGATGGCAGAAGGTGGGTGACATTTGTATCTTCTTTTTGTGCTGTGGATGCCTTTCCACATGGCCTTCTTGGCCTTCAAAGCTTTTGCTTTTGCTCCAGCTTTGGGAGGGGCAGGTGCTTCCTTCTTTGCTTTTGGATCCATCTTTGTCCCATCACGATTTCTGCTAACATCACAATGGTGCTTATTCATTTGAGGCAATTAAAAAATACAACATCCAGGCCCCAGGGAGTGGTGCCATTTGCACAGCTGGGGCTGAGTTCCTCTAGATGCCTCGCCCTCTCCTAGCCCTGACTTGAGTTTGTCTTCTATTTGCAGGTTGCACCTTCTAGCTCTTCCTCAGAAGCAATAGGACCGTCCTATGATTGAGGGATGGAATGGAAGAAAGGAGTGCTGGGAAATTCCTTAGCCACTGGCTGGTCCTAGGCCTCACTAGAGGGCAGCAGAGCACTGTACCACTATGACCTTGAGCTCCCCACAAAGAAGGCTTTGTCAGGTGTGGCCTTGCTCTTTCCAGACACCTCCTGAGCCTATGTGGGTGGGGGTCTGACCAGCCTAATAAGGTGGGCAGGGAGGAGCAGTCCTGGTACACTCTGCACACATAGAGCAGCCCCTGGGCGCTTCCGCTTCAACCCTTTCTCCTTCCAGCCCCAGCCATCCTTCTTTGGCAAAACCCTATCCTGACGGCCTCTGGCCTCTGAGTAACATGCGAGCTCCCCAGCTCTGGACCTAAGGCTATTTGTGCCTTGTCTCCCTCCAGTTGTCTTTCTCTGCTCTCTCCATTCCTGCATGCTGTAATCTGGCCCCCAGAGCTCTTCTTTTGTCTCACTGCAGTCTCCTCTGCCAGAAGTGCTCTGTCCCACCCAGTCCCCCTCAGCCAGATCAGGTTAGACCTGTGCCCTCATAGCCTCTTGGTCTTATCTGTCACAGAGCTGATCGCTGGTCTGCCCTGCCAGCCTGCTGAGGGACAGGCACGGTGTCTGCTGCATCCTTGTGGTCTCTCAGCGAGCTCGCGGCCCTGCAACCACAATTGGAGGAAAGGAAGCAGCCAGGAAGGAGCCAGGACGGAGGACGGGGGGCTGGCTGGGGGTGCTGGATGTGTCCCATACTGCCTCCCTCTCTGGCCTCCATGTCTCCTCCTTCCCTTCCTCTCACGATAACTGCAAGTGCTCCACTTCACGATGTAAGGATTCGCTGAGGGACTCATTTATTACAGACATCGTCAGCTCTTGCTATACGGGGCTCTCAAATATGCCCAGACACTGGGTGACATTCTTTGCCTGGCCTGAGCTGGCCTTTCAAACCCAGTCATCTGCTGTACATTTAGAATTCCCAGAGGGTGAGGACAGGCTCTGCTAGATCCAGGATGCGGGTGTGCCAAGGCTCTCTGCTCTTTCCACACCCCCCATGACACACGACACAAGAGGGCTTGGCCCCTCAGGGCTGGGGGCAGACCCTGGGGAAGTCTGGGGTTCCCCTGGCCACACAGATCCTTTTGGATTGAGGGCTGAGCAGAGATGAGAAAGATCATGGGGAGGAGCTTTTGCTTTATCACGTGACACTTCATTTTCATTGTTCTGCTTGGACCCCTGGAGCAGGCTAGATCTGCCTTGAACTTTTTCTGTTTGCTGTAATCTTTCATTAGAACGTGAGCATAGATCATAGGATTTCTCTCCCCAAACTCCCCGAAGCTGGGATCTGAGGGTATCATCAGATTAAGCATCACGTGGCCCAATCCCATTTTACAGATAGGAAAACAGATGGACGGGCGGGAGCAGGCCGGAGCAGGAACTGTAATTGTAAGAGCAGTACATTAGGAGAGATGAGGACAGGCCCAGCAGCACTCTGGCACCCTAGCCTTACATGCCTGCCCCTCTCGGCGCTGGTGGACATCAGCAGCCCTTCTGGGATTCCCGCTAGACAAGGGCGGGAACCACATGCCACTGCCCGGAAGGGCCTGCCTCAGAAGCTCTGGAGGGCTGTTTGTAAGGCGGGGGTCCAGCGGGAGGAAATGAAATGCTTTGCCTCTGAGGAGAGATAAGCTTCTCTACGCGTGTGCAAGGGGTGGAGGGTTGGGTGGAGGGTTGTTGTGAGGGCAAAGGACTGCAGAGCTGTGGAAAGTCCCTGTCATTGCCAGGATTTAGAGCTGCTGCCCCGATCAGAAACAGCTGCCCACTGAGTCAGCATCTGCCCACAGCACCCCAGGACCCCCTACCTGGAAG
This sequence comes from Ctenomys sociabilis, assembly GCA_004027165.1. Lineage (NCBI taxonomy): Eukaryota > Metazoa > Chordata > Mammalia > Rodentia > Ctenomyidae > Ctenomys > Ctenomys sociabilis. Next base: position 46,530 of record PVKA01010609.1, read on the forward strand.
CTGGACCTTTCTCTTTCAGAGGGACTTGCTAACACAGGAGCACATCCAGGGCCACGTCAACACGGATGCCTCGTGGGTCTGCAACCTTCTGTGTCAGCGAGATGAGAGTTTGCAGTCACTGAACTCTGCATGTTTCCTTCTTCATTTTAACTGATCGTCAAAGCACCCCTCTGGGATCGGCAGCATGGTAGCTAGCCCCCCTGTTATGGGTGAGGAAACTGAGGCTCGGAGGTGTGGAATGGCTTGCCCCAAGTCGCACCGCTGCTACCTGGAGAGTGGGGGACTCTGTCGTTGCCAGAGCTTGGGTTCTCTCCTGTGTGCTCTGCTGAGCTCTCTTGCAAAGCTGAGCTTCTGGGACAACTGAAGTTGTCCTCTTGAGCATACAACGTGACCCGAGCTCAGCACCCCCATGGAGTCGTTTCCCCACGATGTCTCACTGCCATGCCTCCCTGGCATGGTGATGCTATAGAGATGGGTCGTAGCCCTGGCATCAGAATCACCTGGAAGCTCGAGGCCCTACCTGCAGAGATTCTGGTTAATTGGTGTGGGAGGCACAGTTGGCCCACGAGGACAGCCAGGAGCACAGCCAGGGCTCACGGCCTCAGCTCTCTGTCTTCCTTGATGAACAAGGCACGAGTACGTGGCTGGTTCTAATATAGAGTCCCCAGATCATGGAGGCATTTGGGGACTCTGCTTTCTCTAGTCCACTCACCCTTCTCTTAAAGTCAAATTTCCTGATGAGCCCTCCCACTGGGTCCCCGGGTTTCTGCTCTTTGTTTCTTCCTTAGAGCCTGCTGAGAGACCACAGCCATGCTGCGTGGAAGGGTTTCCTACCCCAGCCCTCCTGGGTTAGTCAAGAGCTCTCCAGACATTTCTGAACTCTGAATGCCTCCACCCAGGTGACAGGCAGCTGTGCATTTGACTTGACTACTGACTTATGTGGCGAGGGATTGTGAACACAAAGTAGCTACAAAGAGCTGGCAGCCTCTGCCAACCCCACAACCTGTCCTGTCAGCAGGGCTGGGGTCGTAGCAAGTGGAGCCCAACACTGTGGGCATATGGAGGAGGAGTGTGTTCCCTGAACAAGGCAGAGGCTGGGAGTCCAGGAGGGCTTCCAGGAAGAGACAGCCCTGCGACATGCAATTGGGGAGGTAAAAGAGAGCAAAGGGCGTGTTGGGGAAAAGGGGAAAGTGCCTGCAAAGTCCTAGAGGCAGGACAAGTGACAGAGCGGACTGTTGCATCGAGGGCCTCAGTTCAGGAAGCCTAGTGGGACCTGATTCTAAACTGCCATAGATGGAAGCTGGAGGAGCTGCCCTGGCTCCAGCTCATCACCACTCGCCCCTTGGCATGGGCCTCCTCATGGGGTGCCTGTAATTCTCCTGGGGATCCCCACCCTTATATGAGACCCCGGGTCCCCCAGGCCTAGGTGGGCACCTGGCAGCTGAGGAGCTGGTTCTCTTGCACACACCCAGCTGCACCCCTCAGAGCAGGCCCCTGGTCCCCAGAGCCTATTCCCTCCCCCCCTTTCCAAGCCTGAGCAGGTCCTCTCGCCAAGTGGAAGCACATATGGGCAGCACCAGTCTCTCAGGTCCTGTGGGCTCCATGTCTTTAGCCAGGTCCATCCATTCTTCTCCTGTTTCTAGAAGCTGAACCTGCTCTTCTGTCCTGGAGCGGGAGGACCCGAGCTCCCTGCCACACCTCCCTCCCCTGGCACCGGGCCATTTTGGCTCTGCTTTGTCCCAGCAGCTGCCATGACGGTGCCAGTGCCTACCCGCTACTGCTCCAAGTCCCCCCCACCGCCACCACCACCTCAGCACTTCCGTTGCTGCTGCCAAGACTGCCGTTCCTATTAGTGCCCTTATTACGCACTCCAGCATTTCCACAGCTGCTAGCAGGGTTTCTGCTACTGCTGCTATTTCTAACACTTGTACTCCCACTGCCACTCCTAAGAGGAGGGGCGATCCCAATAATTCAGTCCCTTCTGAGTGTCTTCCCAGAAGAACTGAAAACATCACACCCAGATATACGTGCACCCATGGTTACAGGGGCCCAATTTGTAAATTGGTAAATCTTGGAAAAACCTGTAATGGTGGCTACATTGAATCAACGTGGCTGGACCATCTGAGGTTTCACACCCTGGAGTGCGGGGGCCCAGCCCAGAGTAACTCGGCACAAAAAGGGGATGTACAAGGGTCGAGGGAGGATTCTGCGTTCCACTTCCTCAGAGAAACTTCAGTCTTCCGCAGCCAGCTTGGACTTCATCGTCTGGCTATCAGTGTGGACTCTTCGGCCTCTAACTTGGATCCTCAGGCTTTCTGTTGCAGATTCTTCAGTCTTCTGTTGCAATGGTCAACTGATAGAGACTTGCACAGAATCACCCCAGTGAACTTCAGACCTTGGGACTGAATCCTTCAGTCTTGGGTGTGCAGATACCCTCTGCATGCTTCCTCCTCTGACTCTGTGACTGGTACATCTTGTGTTATATCTGTTCTTTGCATTATATCTGTCTCTCTACTAAAACCTTGACTAATACCCAACCCAAATGCCCATCAACTGAGGAATGGATAAAAACAATGTGGTGTCTACATACAATGGAGTACTACTCAGCTATAAAGAAGGATAAGGTTGAGGCTTTTCTAGGTAAATGGATGCAGGTGAAATAAATCAGACTCACATGTGTAAACACTGCATAGTCTCACTAGCATGGGAAGCTGAGTAACAGTAGCCGAAGTGTAGAACAGATACTGAAAATTAGGAAGAAATTGTGCAAAAGCAAAGAGAAACTGGGGGGAAAGGAAGGAAGTGAAAGAAAAACATTCATAACCAAGACAATTACACAGCAAGTTTCTCCTAGTTCAATGCAAGAAAGACTTGTGCTAACACTATTTGGACACTGTGTCGTGCCTGTATCTTGTACCCTGAGTCACTCTTCTGAAGATAACAGTATACACCATATTTATCATTGTTATTCTCCTCTTATCTTGTTTTGAAGTTCTGCTTTTTCTTCTTTTTAAACTGAAAACCAAGGGCTGGCCAAATAGTTCAGTGGACTAAAGCGCCTGTTTAGGCAGATGCAGGGGCCAGGAGTTTGATCCCCAGGCCTGCCGTGCCAGCCCCGACTCCTGTGGCATGACTGAGCCTTGGCGTGGTGGTGTGCGCCTGCACTTGGAAGGCTGTAAACAGGAGGGTCTCTACGAGATCTACGCAGTGAGCCCCGGAACACCCTGAACACCCTGTCCTCAATACGATAAATAAATAAATAAGGAAAAAAAATACAGTGGGTGTTTAATTTAAAAAAATCATTATAATAAAGGACACCTCACTATTCACCCCTGCACAATAGCCCCTTCCCTTGGTTCATACTTGTCCTTCCTGCCGCTGCCTGAAGCAGCCCTACTGGTCCTCTGGCCAGTGTCTTCCGCTGTGCTGTTATGGCTGCTTGACGTCCTGAATCAATCCAAAACGTTTCCAGCAATTTCTGTCAGATAGAAACAGCGCTTAGTGGCGGCGTCCTCATCCACCTTTCTCCTGGCTCTTCCCCAAAGTCAAGCTAACTGAAAAAGTAAATGCTGGGGGCTGGGGAAATGGCTCAGTGGAATAAGCGCTTCCCTGCCAAGCACAAGGGTCTGAGTTCAATCCCGGGTTCTGCCATAAAAAAAAAAAAGTAAACGTTGTAAGCCCAGTCAGGACAGCACAACTGAAGACCCTCCTGAAGAAGGAGACTTCCAGAACTGCTACGGAAAGCGGCAAGAACAAGGGAATAAGTGTGTTTGAAGTAAGGGAAATATTTTGAGGGTGGTTAAATGGCGATGTGTCTTTTAATAAAAATTTTAAAATGCAAAGACGCACCATTTATTGTGGTCACACCTCGTATTTAGACTACTGCTCTAATTTCTGCTACCAGCATGGCCATGCTGATGTACTATTTGCTGCTCTCTCCAGGGCAGCAAAGGTCAGCAGTCACATGACGACGGGGCTGGGTCTGAACTGTGTGAGCTCTCTCCATCAATATCATGTAACCATAGCAATAGCTTCCTGTGGCACTGACACTCTGCCTTCCCGGTGGGTGGGGAGAGTGAGACTTGTGGAAATGGGGTAACTTGCCCGAAGTCCCAGGGTCAGGAGAATGCGGAACCAGGGTATAATCAAAACCTGACTCCGGAGGTGCAGAGTTCTTCTCCTGTGTGCTTTGTCTGCTTCCCTGAGTGTATCCTTGTCTTCTCTTGAGCCTCTGGAGTGAAGCTTAAGAAGGGGATGAAACCGACCTCTACAGCTGTCTACAGAGCCACGAGCCAACAGTGGAGCTGTGCTCAGCGTGTGTCAGCATCATGGAGTTCAGGTGCCATCCTTCTGGGAAGGTAGGGGACATCCACACACCAGCATCAGAGCAACAAAGACTTTCAGAAACACTGTCATCTGTCCAAGAGCTGAAGTGAGACTGGATGCTAGAATTTGGTCTTTTCACAACCTTGAATGCAACACAAACTGTCCTCCCCAACCTCGAGCTCTTCTGCATGCTGGGCATGCCTCAGTCTAAAGAGCTCATGTCTTTTACATCTTTTATGCCATTTAATTCTCACTCAGAATGGTGATCAACTGCTTTCTTTTCAGTATGAGGGATGAAAACCAAGCCCTTACACTGAATTATACCTTCAGGCCTCTTAAAATTTTTAACTTTGAGGTAGGGTCTTGCTCTGTAGCCCAGGTTATGTGTAAACACACTATCCTGCTTCTGCCATCCAGAGAGCCAGGCTCACAAGAGTGTGCTACCACGCCTGGCTTCAGCTGTGTTTCATAGGTAAGAAAAAGGAGGCTTGAGATGTCTGGGTAGCTTTGGAAAGACCCCTGGGCATCTGTGGCAAATCAGGGATTTCAGCCACCTCCTCCTCAGTGGCCTGGGGATAGGGAACTCTGGCCAGAGGAATCTAAGAGGTCTTTGGGACAACCCCCTGCACCTCCCTGTCCCCTGTGGTGGGCGAGCCCACAGCCCCAGGGGTGGGGGACTGGCTATTTCCAGCCTGGTACTTAAAGGCTGGCCAGGGAGAGGGGTGTGGGCAGGCTGGCAGGCCCAAGGCTCGCAGGCGGGTCTGGCCTTTGGCTGCTGAGACGTGGGCAGGGGGCAGGAGCTCCTGTCCAAGCCACCTAGGCCAGCTGCAGCTGGCACTGGTTCCCAAAAGGACAGGAGGAGCCAAGATGCACACAAGCACCTCCTTCAGCTCCCTGCAGCTCAGCTGGCCCTGTCCTGGCCATGGCCCCAGGCTGGGGCGGTGCCCCTGCTGTAGCTGAGAAGTAGGAAGGGCAGGCAGCAGCTGACTGCAGGGACCGAGGGCTGGGGAAGAGCCCCGAGCTCCTACATTTTATTGTCCTTTCTCCCGGCATCTCAGTAAGGAGCTTCCACCCCATGAGCCAGGCTGACCCTTGATGAGGAATAAGGAATGCCATTGCCACATGACTTCCTTTGTGAGCACTGAGCCTTTTCTGCCTCCAGACCTTCCTTCTACTGGGAGTGCCCATCCTCTGGCCCTTCACGGGAGTAGCTCCTCAGTCTTCGGCTAGAATTTATAGTCACCTGCTGTGAAGTCCTCTCTGAATCCTACCGCTGATAGACTCCCCACAGTCACATCTCCTCTCTGTTAACCTTCTCTACTTCCACCTATAGTTCATGTTTATTTTTATTGATTGTTGTTAGTCTCTCTCCCCAACAAAGGTGAGGGCAAAGTCTATTTAACGGCCCTTGGCGTCCCCAAGGTTCAGCAGAAGGCCTGGCACGTGGGATCAACATTCGGGATGGACCTCATGGAAAAGGAGAGAAGGGATTGGCCCATGTCCTTCCATTAGAGGGCCACTTCCAGCACTCAGACTCTAGTCTTCTACACGTGCCACATTCCCCAGAGACACATGGGCCTCTGCACCTGCTCCAGCCTCCCCAGCCGGGCCTCCAGCTCAGCTTGTATATCTCTAGAGGACGGGGAGCTCACCCCAATTACTGATATCGAAGGTCCCTGTCACTGCTGGGTGACATTCAGAAGGACAGAATACAGTGGCCTTTGCAGTCATCTCAAATGCTGAAGAAGAAGCTCTTGTGTCACTCTGTCATGAGTGAAAAGCATTGTGTGTCAGGGACACATGCCTCTGTCTGCTCAAGATCTCCTGAGCCCCCGCTGCAGGCCAGGCTGTGGCCAGCCTAGAGAGGACAAAGCAGCCTTGGTGGCTGCCGTCTCTGTGCTGTTTCAGGTCTGTTGCGGTTGGGTTTTCTTGAGCCAATAACAGAGGGTCTTACTGTAATATAGGTTGTTCTTGAACTGAGTAGGTAGCCCACATTGGCCTCAAACTCATAGTGACCTTACTGCCTTAGCTTCCTGGGTGCTAGGACTACAGGCGTGTGCCACCACACTGGCTTAGAAGTTTCTTGTGCCAGCTTCCCGTACACATGAATCACCTGCGGGGAGTGGGGGAGATTCAGCTGCAAGGTCAAGGTTCAGTAACCCTGGACTGAGATTGCACTTCTTGCAGCTCTTAAGGGAAGCTGCTCTGTCTGGGCATGGTTGTGAGGACAGCGGGCCCACGGGAATGGGGGACTAGCCCAAGGTCGCTCAGCGGGGCGTCACTGCCCCGGCAGGGCTGGCCTCGCGGCTGGCTAGGCTCAGTGCGCCTTTGTGAGGCGCAGCATACCTGGCCTGGGCTGCTGGCTGCCCTGCCATGAATAGCGGCCTCTTTCCTTCCTGCAGTGGCCACGGGCACAGGCCGGCACCCCTCCCTGCACACCCGCACACACTCACACTCACACACCCCGGCCGCTTGCTGCCCTCCCTGCTTGGGGAAAGTCAACAGGAGCATTTGAAAAGTCTTTCTGTGTGGAGAATCTGTTTGTATAGGGGGAGGAAACGGAGGGCTGGCCAATAGGTAGAAATATTAATGAAGCTTGTTATAAAGGACCCATTCACGGCTCTCTGAGTAAATAGGGCTCTTGTCGGGCTGCCGCGTTATCTGCCAAGTTCAAGAATGTGGTTTGAAAAAATAGAATTTAAAGGGGTAAGGTGGAGTCTTAAATGGCCAGCATATTGGAATGGGAGCCAACCACAGCAAGAGCCTCTGCTGAGGGGCTCGGGGCTCTAGGTGCTGGGTCAGGGGCTTCCAGGAAGAGGGGCTGCAACTGGAGACATGCTGGGGAGCTCAGAGAAAGTTCCTGAATCCAGAGCTGGTGCCTGGTCCTGTCCCTGCCTCTGTCCCCTCCTCCCCATGGTGCCAGCCCAGAGCCCGTAGTTTCTCTGCTCAGCTCCAAACCTGGGCTCCTCTTCTGCCCATGATGCACTGGTTGGGAGTCTCTAGAGTAAGGGGAGCTTGGTGGTCACTCACAGCCATAACACAGCAGAAGTCCACAGAACAGCTATCTCCTTCCACCAGCATGCTCAGCTTGGGAAGTTGGTACCCAAACACTTTGTAAGAAAGAGAATGAAAGATGGACCCCAGACCAAAACCCTACGGATAGACCAGCTCACAGTCACTCGCCAAGTCTGTAGCCAACGTGGGTCTTGTTTCCGCTGAGTTCTTGATGAGTCAGGGTCCCTAGGACTGAGGACAGGCCCTCACACAGAGAATTTGATTTCATGCATCCAATTTTATTTTGAGCTCTGGATTTATAGCAATGTGTAAGCAAAGGCTGTGTCTTGATGCTGCATTTGCCCCTAGCCAGCTATGCACCTTTGGGCAGGTGACTTAGTCATGCTGAACCTCAGTTTCCCCACTTGTAAAATGGGATCATGGAGACCAAGCAGTCCTGTTTGGAAGACTCAGTGAGGGATGTTGGTGAAGTGCCCAGGGCTATGCCAGATCCTTTGTGGGTGGCCCAGGAACCATGGGTGTGGGCATTTCTTTTTCTGTCCCTGCCTGTGGTACAAGGGCAGGGACTCCAAGAGAACTGTTCCTTTGCCTTTAGGTTTGAGGGCACAGTGTGTACCAGGGTCCTAGACTTTTGGGCCCTGCTGAGGGTCACAGGAATCTTCCTGGAGGTCACGAGGCAACACAAGCACATTTGTTTGTGAACCATGTTGCATGTCCATGGAAGAGGCTGGGAGGAGGTCAGGACAAAGAGTGTGACATTCCTTGAGGACTACACAGGACCCACCTCTGGGTGGGAGAACACTTATTATGGCCTTTATTTGCAAATAAAAGGGAAAGGATTTTTCTACAGCAGGAAGAAAATAATCAATGCAAAACATAACCAGAAATACTCCTGAAAGACTCTGTCAGGAACTTGCTTTGGAACCTCAGACAGACTTGAGGGGACTTAGATGACAGGAAGCTAGCCACCTCCCCTTTATGGTCATGGTCAGGAGACTGAGGCTCAAGCCTTAGCTCTGTTCCTCATTGGCTGGGTGGCCCTGGGCAAATAGTCGACCTCTCTGGACTTCTATTTCTTTGACTAGTACAAAAAAGAGAAGAGAGGGTTAAAAATATGTGAAGGCCCATGGCACATCATGGATGCTCATTAAACATCAATTTCCTCTCCTTTCTGGGCCTCTTGGCAAGCCAAGGGGAAGTGTCTGACAGGCCTCAACGGCAAGCCCTGCAACAGACCAGTGCAGCAACCCTTGGGCCCTAGGTACCAACCAGCCCAGAGCCTGGGGCTTACTGAGTCCTTCCGGCTGTATAGAGTCCACAATGCACTTGCCTTCTCCAAATCCCAGGAGGTGGGCAAGCAGCCTTCACTATCGTATTTTCACCACAACCAGGAAGGAGTAAGAACACAGAACTCCTGGGGAGACCCCAATCTGTCCACATTCCTTCCATGAAGATGGGTGAGCGTGGAAGATTCATTAGCCAGTAAAAACAGACATGGATGGCAGGATGAGGGATGGATGAATGGATAGATGGACAGACGGATAGGATGGATGGATGGGCAGAGGGACGGGCAGATGGATACAGACTGGATGATGGCTGGCTGGATAAGTGGCTGGCTGGTGAACACGTGGTGGGTGGGTGGGTGGGCGGATGGATGATGCACTGGTAGATGGCTACACAGATGGACGATGACTGGAGAGATGAACACGCAAATGGATGATGGCTGGAGGGGTGAATGGAGAAGTGGTTGAAGGACAGACAACAAGTTCTTGAGCTCTGTGCCTTTGTCTATGTTTTTGATCACTGGGTTCCTGGTCCCCAGCATGGTACCTGGCACAGAGGAAGCTAATGCTTCTGCCATTCCTTCGCCTCTTCAGTGGTGCAGACGCAAGAGCTAGGCTGCCTGGGGTCTGAGACCCCATGCTATAATTTCTCAGCTGCCTAGTCCAGAGGAAGTTACTGGATTAACCTCGCAGTGCCTTTTAGTGTCCTGTAAAGTGGAGCTGACAAGCCCGACCCGGATCCCGACCCGGTGCTACGCACCTGTAATCCCAGAAGAAGGACTGCAAATTGTAGCCCAGCCTGGGAGAGTTAGCAAGACCATGTCTCAAAATTTTGAAAAGGTTTAGGATATAACTCAGTGGTATAGAACCCTTGGGTTCAATCCCTTATATTGGAAAAAAAGAATGACAGAGACAATACTTTGTAGGTTGCTGTGGGATTGAAGGAGTTAGTGCCCCCCAAGCCTATAGAACACACTATCCATGCACACCCACGTCACATACGTGCTGGCCATTATTTTTATTGTTTCATTTCCAGATCCTCTCCTGTCTCCTGGACCGAATCCTGAGAAGGCCAGGCTCTGGGCCTGACTGGCCCCATTGGGGGTACTGACTGATAAAAGTATGCATGATGCTGTGGCTGCAGAAACAGAAGATGCTAAGTTCAAATCAGGTCTAGAAAACTCCAGGCACACGTTGCACTGCGCCCAGGGCAGAGTGGTCCCTGGCAGGATGGCACAATGGCCAGAGCTCGATGGTGGGAGGGGAAGGGCCACATTTCTATCTTGATCCTCAGTCCCTCTCTTCACAAGGTCCCCTGTTTGACAGTAGGGGAAGAGTCAGGGCCAAGCCTCAAGAGTCACAAGAATCAGGTGATCCTGGGCTCCTCTTCCTCAAGTTTCTCTTTTCAGTCAGATTTTTCCAGACTGGAAAAACTGAGCCATTACTCCTTCAGAATTCTCTCTCTCTCTCTGTCTTTCTCTCTCTCTCTCTTTTTCCTGCTGAAATGCTGTGTCAGCTCAGCTTGAGGTTGAAGATGGCACAGATGGAGGGCTCATTAACGCCCCCGAGCAGTGCCTGGGTCCCCCCGGGTCACCTCCTGGAGCACACAGGCTGAGCTTTCTCTCCAAGGGCCACCTTCACAGTCCCACCTTGTCCTGCTCCAACAATTTATAGGAGACAGTGGTTGACACAAGTTCCCGCTCGGCATGGGCTCGTGGGCCCGTGGGCTTTGTTGGACGCCAAGAGCCACAGAGACAGCTCCTGCCTCCTACCCTTCACTCTGCAAGTGACTCACTAGGGCTGGAGTGGGCCACCCTGGGGGTGGCTCCTTGTTGGAATAAGACAGTCACCCGCAAACAGAGCAGGCACAGATAGCATGCCAAACCCCTCTCTTGGCAAGCCTTCCGGCCAGAGGGCACCAGCATGTCTCCACCCAGCTAGGATCATGGCAAGCGCTTGAGATGGCACTGTCCTCCAGGGCCTGGGAGCCTTGCTGCCTCTGGTTCCAAGAGGAGGCAGAGGTATGGCCAGAGAGAGTCTCTGAGGCAGTACTGCACAGCTGGTCAGTGACAGAGTGACACTGGAGCTACTCTGCTGCTCTGCTGCTGGAGGAAAGGGCGGTGGAGGCCTTCACAGGCTGGCCATCTGGGTGCCGTGGAATCCTGAGTGCCTTCTTGCTAGGGCACACTGCTGGTGTTCCACACTTCTGACCAAGCCAGTTGGACGCCTCTGGTCTGTGGCAACAAAGGAAATGAAGTGATGTGAGGGACAGATGGGGGCCTGGCTTGCAGCAGGTGCACCTGGCTCCTCACCTGCCTCTGTTCGTGACAGATAGGGAGGTCGTGGACCAGTCCTTTGGTCTCTCCGAGCCTCACCTTCCTTACCTGTGCAACAGGGTGACATTGCTGCCTCCACACTAGATCACATGATGTCACATGCCTGCACCTATACACACTTAATAGTGGCGGCAACTGCAGTGGCAGTGACTTCTGCTCCCATGGGCTGTGACAGGGGCCAGGCTTCGTAGGAGGTGGAGGGTCGTCTTTTCAGCATGGCAGAAAGCTAGGACTAAAAAAGTGACCTGTAGAGGCCAGTGCTTGCCTGGGAATAGTTTTGATCAGGTCTTGTGGCTCCCTGGGACTCATTTTCTGATCTGTAGATTGGGGTGTGGGAACAAGGGCCAAGAGCCTCACACTACAGTGACCCGAGGCTGGGGGTAGGAGGCAGCCACCTCTGGCTGCTCCTGTGTGAACACAGCTTGTCTGCAGAGGTTGAACCTGATGCCAGCCCGCCCCTCTCCCTCCTCTCAGGACCACTAAGTCCTTCACAGCAGTAAAGAGAGCCTCAGAGCCAACCTGGGTGCCCCAGGCCATGGCTGCTTTCACTGAAGGCTCAGACCCACACCTCAGGGCTGGACCCGAGCAGCCCTGCAGGAGCTCCAGAAGTGGGAGCACCCCAGAGGTCCTGGAGGTCCTGGGACTAAGCCACCAGCACTCACGGCCTGTCTGCCTGGGACAAGCGCGCTCCTCTGTGGATCGCCATCCTAAGGCACAGCTCCAAGGCTTTTACCTCCCTGGCTCTAAACCATCAGTGGCTCCCCAGGCCCTGGAACTGCTTCATGTCTGGGGATTTGGGGGCACCTATGGCTCATGGAGGAGCTCCAGAGGGTCCCAACTGCCCTGACTCAGGCCTGCAACCCTAGGCATGTCCAGTGTGTGGGGGAGAGTTCTGGAGTCTCTTCAGATTGACAGAAAAAGCCAGCATCCAGGGGCTTAAGTCTAAGCTTTGGGTTAGTGTGTGAGGCTCACTGCGGACTGACCCAGCCTAGCCTGCTTGTCTCGGCAACTGCTTCTTTTCTTGCCTCCCCCAAACAAGCCCACAGGCCAGGGGTTCAACCTAGACACATGCTTACTCCCCAGAGCTGTCTTTCCTCATCCCCCCTGCATAAGGTTCCCCCAGCCGCTGGCCCACACAAGATACCATGGACCCTGCCTTGAGCCTTTCCCGGAGTGGCCTCCCCTGCCCTCTCCTCACTCCCCTGCCTTCCCGAGTCCTCACCTCTCTTTCCTCCCCTTCTTGCCCTCCCCTCTCTCCTTCTGCTTTCCCACTCTTGCTGCAGCTTCCTGTCTGCCTGTCCTGCTCTCCTGGCCTCCAGGCCATGGGCTGACCCTGGCCAGCTTGTTGCTGTTCTCTCCTCATCCCTGATCTCTCCCAAGTGAGTCCACAATTGATGACTGATGATCTTGATCACCAAGAGGAAAGACAGAAGAGGAAGAGGAGGAGGAGGGGCAGGGGGAGGGAGAGGGGGAGAAGGAAGATAGAGAAGGAGACAAAAACAAGAGAGAAAAGATGGGAAAGGGGGTGGAAAGACTTGACCAGGAGAAAGGAACAGAGTAGAGAGGAAAAAAAAAGAGGCAGAAGCAGAGGAAGAAATGTGGGCAGAAGGAGAGGAGAGGGACAGGGCATGGGGACAAAGGGCACACAGAGGGCCCCAGATGAAAGAGCTGCGGAACACAGAGTGAAGCAGAGCGGAGCAGTGAGGGGGCCTAAGGGAGTGAGGGGAGAGCTCTGGGCCCTGAGGGGGATGCCTGCCCCTCCCGCCTTTGATACCAGCAACTGATCCTCCCCAGGGCACTGCTTATGGGCACAGGGGCAGCACCTGGCACCCGATCCTGCTGCCCGTGGGTTCCCTGCTCTCTTCACACTGGCTCTGCCCAACTCCCAGTGTCCTTGAGCCCTAAGAAGTGATTTTAGTCCAGGTGGAAATAGAAAGTGTCACAGAGCTCTAGACAGGAATCTGGGGACATGCAGGTTCATTCAGCAAGTCCACCCAACTGCCCGATAAGCTGTGTGATACTGGCCCAGGCCCTTAACCTCTCTGCACCTCTGGGGAAGGCAGGGAGCAGACTGAGATTGAGTTTGGAGAGCCATTAGAGGGCTTGTGTTACTACCCTTCAATCCAGTGCTCCTGCCTCCTTCCCAACAGCCCAGCCCCTCCCCCCAACCTGAGGCTGATCCTGTTTCTCCCTATCTAAGACCTCTGCTCTGGAAGGCGGGAGAAGAAAGGGTTGGCTGAATCCTGTGGCCATTTACCTGGGGAGCATATGGCCAGGGACCAGCTCGCCTTCCACATGCACTTTGGGGTGAGACTGAGTTAAGTTACCTGTCTCCAGAGAGAGCCAAATTAACTCTTTTGTTGCTGGGAGGGCAGCCTTGTCCCTGAGGACCAGGGTCCTCCTGAGAAGCCCAGCTTAGGGTAGAAGTCCAACTGGAAGATGAAGATGACAACGATAGAGACACCACTATCCTGGTACAGCGGCCCTCTGTATCCAGGGCTTCTGCCTCCGCACAATCAACCAACAAGAGGATCAGAAGTATTTCTAGCACAATTGTGTCTGTACCGGACAGAGATAGACTCCGTTCTCTCCATTAGTCCCCAGATAATGCGATGTAACAGCCAGAGGTTACAGTGAGGATCCCAGGCCATTTTATATAAGGGCTCAGGTTTGGGTGTCCTGGCAGGTCCTAGACTGGCCTTCAGGGACATCGAGTGGTGAACGTCATTTGCTTAGCACTATACACCCTGATCTCACTAACCGGACTGAGGCAGAGGAGCACCTTGATCCTGCCCAGCACAGAGGCAGGGAAACTGAGGCTCAGGACCTGTAAGTGGTGGGGCCAGGATCTAGCTCCAGAGACCCTGATTTTAGACCACTCAGACCCCACCATTATTCATGTCACGCCTGGCATGACTAGCCTCATATGGACCCAGCTCTGGCCATCCCTGGGCAATCCGAGTCAACAGTGTCCTGAGCTGCTCCCCACCCAGCAGAGGAGAGAAGATTGCTGCCAGGAGGCACAGGATCTGCCCCTCCTGGAGCCGCTTTCTGCCAGCCTGGACCTTTGGGGGTCATCGAGGTGCAGGCTCAGCAGCCGCAACGCCTGGGTTTATGTCCTGTGACTTGACTGTGCACAAGCCACCACTGTGTGGCCTTTGGCAAGTTCTTGCCTGCTCTGTGCCCCTGTTTCCGCACCCGTGGATGGTGAGGGTGCAATACACTGATTCTCGGTGGTCTTGGAGCAGGGCCTGGCCCATGCCAAGGATTTCAGTGTCACCCCCCATCCCCTCATCACCACTGCTGCCTTCCACCAACTCTCACTGGAGACCTCTTTGATCTTCCAGCAGTTCTATGCAGTGGGTGGAATCATAGCTACTTCACAGGTGAAGAAGCTGATGGCCAGAAAGATAAACATTACCTAAATTTTTAAAACAAGTAAAAGGAAAAAAAAAAAAAAAAAAAAAGATTTGAACCCAAGACTGTGGACACAAGCTCTTATTTCCTTGCTGTGCATCAGAGAGAAAAACTAAACACTTGTGTTCAGAGCAACTTCTGCAGGCCAGGCCAAGCTGCTATTGAGCGCCTGGCCTCCTGAGGAAGGATCTGACTTCCCAGTACCAACCTGTGGACAGAGAGAGCCCTGCTCCTACTTCTTTGCCTCTGCCTGCTCCTGGACCTCCGCCGCTTCCCAGCTGCAGAGGGGAGAAAGCGTTGATTGGGCCCCATAGGTGGGGGGCCTGTGAACCTGGGGTATCCGGTTCTGAGCCAGGCGCCCCGGGAACACTGCCTCACTCTGTTTCTCTCTGGCTCTGTTTACATCCAGGAGAAATGCGCTCATGGAAGGCCAGGGAATTAAGCATGGCTTCATCTAGTGGAGCCCTGAAAAGTTGTATGTGAGGAAGGGCTGGTGACAGGTGACAAGGGAAGAGCCTTGCTCCTAGCCCAGAAGCAGAGTTTGTGCAAGGTCTGTGTGGGCCTTGGGTGCCTTGCTGGGCACAAGGACCTGGGAGATGCATGTGTAGGCACTGGAAGGCCTTATGGGGGATGGGGGAGGGGTGCCAAGTCCTGCCCTGTGGACCACATCAACTCCTGGGCTACCATAGCCCTTCTCTCAGGAACCTTCTCAGGCTATGTTCAGTGTCCACAACCCCTCAAGCCCTACTGTGTCACCCATCCCATGGGCTCAAAGTGCTGTTTGCTGGCCTTCCTTTTCCCCTCTGGACTTCTGCCCTGGCTGCTGTTTCTCTTTGGAACTCTGCCTTCTCATTCCTAGCTTTGCTCCCTCTCTCCCTCCGGGACCTCCTCAAAACCTCCTCTGCAGTCTGTCTCAACTGCTCTCTCTAAATTAGCCAGATGGAGGCTGAGAAAAACACAGGCACAGGTCCTCTGAACCTCCCCCTAGCAAGAGGTGGAGCTAGTAGTGATGTCACACACTCATCAGCCCAGATCTCAGGGAGGCTGAGGTGGGAGGATTCCAAGTTTGAGCTTAATGGGGGTAACTGAACAATGTAACAAGATCTTATTTCAAAATATAAAAAAAGAAAAAGGATTGGAAATGTACCTCCACGTGAAGGCCTTGGGATCAATCTCAGATAATGCAAAGGAGGTGGAAAACACAGCATCTGTTCCTTTCCTTTGAACCTCAGTGGGCTTGTGACAGTCCTGTCCAATGGCAGAGTAGAAGCAACACTGGGGAGCTCCTGAGACTGAGAGCTCTTGACTAATTTTGCAGGAACTTTTAAATTTAGAGCTTTAAACTGCCACAGACAATCCAATCACATGGAGGCCGCCATACTGGAAGGAAGCTGCAGCCAATACCCAGACCAACTACCCTGGCTGAGCCTGTTCTTTAATTACTCAGCCAAGGGTCCTGGAATGTCATATTGGTAATAATGAACCCAACCTTAGTGACTTAAAACAGTACATATCTATCCTCTTGCAATCCTGACAGTCAGAACTCTGTTAGACTCTCCCCAGGCTAGGGTCAAGGGGTGGACAAGCACACTCTGTTTCTTCATATACCGAAGCTCCTATGGGCCCCTGCCCTTCTCGGCTGTGGCTCTTCCTCCATCTCCAAAGCTGATGGGGGTAGTGTCTTCTGATGTCTACGTCCCCAGTGGGTACCATCAGCCTCCTGGTCTGGCCCTCCTTGCCTCCTTCTCCTCCTTGTGGCGGTGCCCATGGTCACTGTGGTTCCACCCAGATAATCCAGGACCATCTCACTACTTAAACCTCTAACTGAGTCTGCAAATCTTATGCATCATGTAAGGTGGCTCAGGTCCCAGGGACTAGCATGTGGACAGTACTGAGTGGGTACCACTGTTTGTATCACATTCTGAATACAGGTATCTCCAGGTGATCACAGTCCCCAGCTGTTCAGATCACTCACAGCCCCCTGAGTCTCTATGTACCATGGAGTGGGCACAGACCCTGTGCTGTCCCTAACCTAACTTCCTGAGCATGGTGTCACACACATAACCCCCTAGGCAGGGGCTTACACTGCTCAGTTTGCAGTTGTAGTTTATACAGCAGTGGATAACCTGAATAAAGCCCATCTTTCTCTTCACATTCAATCCTCTTAACCTGATTTGGTTTTCTTCACAAAGAAGACAATTATAATTACAAAATTATATTGTGCATTTATGAGTTTGTTTGTTAATCTTCTGTCTCTTCCACCCAGAATATAAGGCCAGAGGATTCAATGCCTCTTGCTCTACCCTAACCCTGCCGGGCAGGTAGTCCTCCAATAAACAAATTCTTATCTTCCACATTGGTCTGCAAAACAGTCTGCCTGGACAAAGGCTAGGTCCCCAGAACCCTGGTCAGAAGGTTACTCAGAGCAGGAGCTCTGTATGTGTTGAATAAGTGATTCTTCTTGTCCCTCACCATCTCCTGTCATGGAGGCAGAAGGGGCTTGGAAGCTCCTGTAAGTTCATCTTTGTAGGGCTGCAAGCCTAAATGCTAGCCAGGGCCGGTGGAGCTCCTGTGCTGTAACTGAGCCAGCTGTGCTGCATGACAGTGGGGAACACTGAGGCCTGGGGCCAACTCGCCAGCAAAGGGAAGGACTTTTCTGGGTATGTGAGTCCTTCTTTGGTCTGCTGAATCAGTCAGGGTTTTTCAGAGAAGCAGAGCCAATAGCTTGTGTGTGTGCGTGTGTGTGTGTGTGTGCGTGTGTGTGTGCCCGTGTATACATATGTATATGAGTCACTCACTGCATCACACTGTATATATGACAGCTGTCTTGAAAGATGATATTACCTAGTGTCACTGTACCCATGTTTTTTTTTTTTTTTTTTTTTTTTTTTTTTTTTTTTTTTTTTTTTTTTTTTTTTTTTTTT
>PVKA01010610.1:0-63822 GCA_004027165.1 Ctenomys sociabilis
ACATGTGTAAATATCGTATAGTCTCCCTAGTATAACAAGCGAAAAGCAGAAATACAAAAGGAAATGTACAACAAGTAAAATCAATTGAGTCAGATAAGGCAAAGTGAATGGCATATGCTGCAGGATACTAATCAGCTTTTCTTCTGGATGGTTAACAACCTAAGATCCCAAGTCAGAGTTGCTCTAATAAAATTCCGCACACTGTGTTACACAAGTAGACACCTGTCCAACGCAAACCTAATCACAGGGCTTTATAGTATTTTATATGAATATCTGAGTAACCCTTTAGTTATTCATTATTTAGATTTCAGTTTTTGCTTCATAAAAGCAATATGCATCTGCTTAAGGAAGAAAACTCAAGAGAGAAAAATCCTGAAAAAGTGAAAATGTCTATCTTAAGGCCAGCAAGATAGCTCAGAGGACAAAACACCTGTTTTGGCAAGCTCAGGGACCAGAATTCAATCCCCAGTCCCACATGCCACACTGGCCCCGCCTCTGGGACATGCTGAGCCAGTGACTGAGTCCCAGCATTGTGGCCCATGTCTGTAATCCCAGTGCTGGGGAGGCTGAAAACAGGAGGACCACCATGTGTGCTATATGCATAGTGAGACCTTGTACCAAATATATAAATTAAAGTCTAACTTAAAATATTAATAACAATACATTAAGAATATGCAGGATCAAAAGAGCATGGTGGGATCAGAATATCATTGCAACTAATCTCTACCCAACTCCTGTAAGAAAAAATTTTATGTTTATTGTCATGAACATGTGCCAATTTAATAAAAGATAAGGAAAAAATAGTACACTTTCTTGCCTGAAATATCTTACAAGAATCAATAGATAATTGCTATTTGGAGATTTCAAAAGCATATCAAAACAATAAAAGTTCATCTTCCATCCTTCAGATTCATGTCCTGTGCTGTGTGGTGGGAATGGAGAATATGAAAAAGGACACTGTGTCTGCCGGAATGGCTGGAAGGGGCCGGAGTGTGATGTTCCAGAAGAACAATGCATTGATCCAACGTGTTTTGGCCACGGCACCTGCATCATGGGAGTCTGCATCTGTGTGCCAGGATATAAAGGAGAAATATGCGAGGAAGGTCAGGGCTTCATTTTAATCTATTGCCTCGGGGATTTTCTCACTGAATCTTCCAAGGTGTCATTTTGTACTTCTAGTACAGAAGATAAGGTCTTTGCAAACAATAGGTCTTCAATATGTCCTTATACATGATCAAGGAGCTGGAATCAGGAAGGCTCCTGCCTCTTCTGACAGTGCCTAACATCATCTGTGTGACTGTACCTATGAGACCTACATAGTAGTAAGGAAAAATTGTGTTTTTCTCCTCATTTCTAAGTTGAGAATTTCCATGTTAATGATTTTGGCTGTTAATTCATATGCTTTCTTTATTAGAGAGTATATTATCCTACATCTCACTTTAAAGAATGCAATAAAAATAATGACATATACACATTTGGAGCTGTTTTGCAAATGTTTTCTTTGGGAGTGATTTGTAATTACCATATTATTATTGCTTTATATTATTTATTTTTACACGTCTCATGCTGAAACTTGACCTTTATGCCTAAGGAATCAGGCTTATCACTAATTAGTTTCAAAGCAGTGCCTTTATATTTAATTCGCCCCAGAGGAGTATTTATAAAAATATTTTGAAATGGCAATAGTCTTATTACTTAAGGAGACACATTGGAAAATAAGTTTACTAGTAATCAGACCTTTTTCATGCCACATTCCTCAAATAAGACTGATTTCAGAAATAATATTAAAGCATTGCCATGGGAGATAGTCTCATCACAACCGTTGTTCAGGAAAGAGGTTGCTGAAAATGCACTATAATTGCTTTTTAAAGATAGCTCATTAAGACTATTACACAGCATTCCAAAGGGTTTAATCTCATTCCACACCATGAACAAGCAAGACTTTAGCTTTCCACCTCCCATTAGCAAGAAAAGAAATTTGGTGTGAAAATTTTATGTTTGAATGAATGGCATCAGGCCTATGGAAAACACTGGAATTCCTATTGTCTTTGGAAATGGCTTACAAGATGATATTTTCAATAATATTTAGCTATTTTATACTTTAAATGTAAATTCTGATGCTGCATGTGGACACACAACGCTGAAAAATAATAGTGTCTATCACAACATCTGCAACTTGTCATGAAGATCACATAACCCTTCTAATTTAAAAATTTTAAGTCCATAAAAATAATTTAGCTTAACTTGGCCTACTTCACCATTGCTAAAACATTTTGTAGAATAGAAAAAATAGCAAGGAGGAAAGTTTATCATATTTTTAAATGATTTTTTAATTTGTATTAAAAAGTGAAAAATAGAAGCAAAAACAAATAGAAAAAAATGACATAAACAGGGTAACATACAACAATACATATGTTACAGATTTTCAAAACAGGGATAATATATATATATATATATATATATATATATATATATATATATATATATATATATATATATGTATTCACCATATTTAATGTAATAAAATTCATGCTCACAATAGAAAATTAAATCAAGCATCACAGACCAAGAACTCACAGGCTAATGCAGGCCCATGGGTGGGCTTTTCTTTAGCTCATAGTGGTGCTGTTGTTCCATATAATTTAGTTGCCTACTTTTAAAAATTAAAAAAAAATTGCAAGGAAGTCCTGATTTCTGGCTACTCTTGCTCACAAGAAAGTCTGGTCACCCAGGGCCCTGGGTGCTACATGACGGCAATCAGCTGAATCTAGGGAGCAGCAGTTCCTGTTAAACTGAACACGTGGTTTTAGTTAGTGTCCAACACATCCCATTTTCTTAAGGCCAGCCCATTTCATTTGTGACTGTTCATTATGCTTTGTGCCTCCAAATAAAATCTGATTTACAGGATATAAATGTGTATGTGACTATAATGTATTAGGCCTCTTAAGAAAATGATCTTTGTGAAGTTGAAGAAAAAGAAAAGCCAGGCATAATGGTGCACATCTATAAGCCCAGCACTCAAGAGGCTGAGATAGGAGGATCATTGCAAGTTTGAAACCAACCTGGGCTACAAAGTGAGCTCATGGGCAGCTTGAAACCCTGTTTCAAAAAGACCAGAAAAAGTCAAATATTACTTTGTTTATTAAAGTTGTTTTACTTGAATATAACAAAATAGAATTATTCTAAAAAGATTTTAAATTTCATACATTCTCATTCCAAATGATCAATCAAATTAGATACACCTTTGGGTATTTATTTGCTGGTTAGCTTAGGTAATAAAATATTGTGATAATGACCTTTAGATCTTGTGCTAATTATTATGGCAATAAGCTAATTATAATAGTGCTTAATTAGACTTAGTTGGTTCTATGGCCACAAGCCACCATAAAATTAGGCCAGTCTTACAAATGCAAGCAAGTTGCATCAATATATTTCCATTGCTGCAAAACTAATGCCATGTATATATCCTCATTATGAATTATTTTATCTTTAATAATTATTGTTAATATATATCAATGCATTCATAATCAATGTTTCTTAATCAAATTTACATAATAACCAATTTCAAACCTTCAGGCATTGACCATTTTTATGTTTTTGGAGTTTCATACATTTTTAGACATTTGAAACACATCCTAAGAGGTATGCACACCTAACTGCCCTACTCTACTGAAAAGAACCAAGAGTGACCTATCTCTTCTCACTATAGTTATGGTGCCCCTCACTGAATTTCTGTCTGTCACTTTCCACCCTACCAATTATCAGCACCAGAGACCAGTATTCCAATAGGTCATTATGCATGCTTGGCTTGTTGGCGTCCACAAATGAGTGAGAACATGCAGTATTTGTCTTTCTATGTCTTTCTTCTTTTGCTTAAAATGTTGTTTTAGTCTCATCTGATTTGTAAAGGAAGGGTAGATACTTGGAAGTCTCACTTCTCATTTCTCACAGAATGTTACCCAGCAAAAGCACAAAATAATTTTGGCCCAAGGCAAGTGTAAGAACCTACCTTTAAAATAATTTACACATTGGCTATAATATACAGAAAAAAGTTCAAGCTTATGGAATCAAAGACAAATGGAATTCTGTCTACAACATCAGAAGCTGTCACACTTCCGCCACACTCCCTGGCCCCTCCAGCCCCACTCAACCCCAGGCCCTGTGAGTGTGTGGGAGAGCTTCTGCGCTCCCCCATGCCCACTGGATCTCTCCAGATCCAGCCCAGGACTGGCATACAGGCCTGGGGTAAAACTCTGTAGCTGAATTCCCTGCAGAGGGTCTAGGGGCCAAAACCACCCAGTTAATGCAGGAGCAGAACATCTTGCCAGAGGAGTACAACAGGTTCACCTCCAAGGGCTGCAGCAGGAAAGAGGTGAGCACAGCAGCCAGACCCAAGCCAGTCACAACTGGATGAACTCAGAATCTGTGTCACAGTATCCTGATAAGAAAGCTATAAAACAAAGAATTTTTAAGTTAGATGTGAAATGCTATATTTTCAGTACTTCTATGGAATAATTGAGGAAGTAAAACATATTGCTTTAGCATATTATTTCATGCAACAGAAGTCACCTCAACCCAGTAACTTCAATAATCTCAACTTAAAATTTTATGTAATGTCAAAATAAAACTATGACTTCAATTTCAGAAAGGATAGGAAATTCTTTAACAAAAATTCTTGGGCTTTTTCCAAAGCTGAGGAATTCGTATTGAAGGCATACACTCATCTACCCACCAGTTGTGTGGGGGTACTGCACACTACTCACATTTTCTCAGAGCATATGGGTGGTTTTCTTATTCTAAGTTTAGGTTGCAACCTTTATGAAACTCAACATATTTTTTAGTGTTAATAATCTTCTGGTTTGAACACAATTTCTGCATGAGTCATTTTATTGCTTAATTAAAGCAGCGTTAATGATATCATACCAAGAAATCAATGTGAGTGTCTCAGTTTCATTATCCCACACTTATTAACCTCTCCTCTCCTCTTTTTTTTGGCTTTCAGAGGACTGCTTGGACCCAATGTGCTCGAGCCATGGCATCTGTGTAAAAGGAGAATGTCACTGCTCTACTGGCTGGGGAGGAGTGAACTGTGAAACTCCACTTCCCATATGTCAAGAGCAATGCTCAGGACATGGGACTTTTCTTCTGGACACTGGAGTATGCAGCTGTGATCCCAAGTGGACAGGATCAGACTGCTCAACAGGTACATTAGAATTATATCCTTATCTTTCTTCATCTTCTCCCAAGTTCTAACTGGTCCTTCTTTTAAAGTAATGCCCTTAGACTCTGATGCATATGCTTTTCTGAGTCCTAAGTGGATTCAAGGTATTTCCTAGATTAGCATTTCACTGTACTTTCATTGACAATATGCTATTACCTGTTCCTTATATTCACCTTATGTTTTCACTGACAACTCTGTCTTTGAAGTTTCATTTTAATTTTATTTTCTCTTACAATTATTTTACTAGTTCCTAAGCCGTTCTTTGCCATCTCTATTTTTATAAGTCTTCTGGTTTTCCGAGCTTTGACCACAATCTCTCATGAAGATTGTCATACAACACTCTGGAACCTCTCTAATTCATATCTCCAACCCTTTCCAAATTCCTCCCATGAACCATTTCCAAAGATTTCTAAACTACCTGGTAAGGTAGCAGTCACGGCAATGACCTCACTTCTCTAGTACCACGATCATTTTCAGTCACTGTCTCATTGCCTGGACAAATACCCAGTACCCACAATCTAAATGAAAAGAGATAAGTTTTGACTCAAATTTACAGTTAGTGGTAAAGTTGGCTCTAAGGCAGAAAGGCATGATGGAAGAGCCGAGGCAGAGGGAAACTGCTCACACCCTGACAGCTAGAAACAGAGAAAAAGGAGAAACCAAGAGTGAGGTGTACCTTTCTGTTTTACATTCCCAGTGACCTGCCTCTTCTAACTGGGCCTTGCCTCTGAATAGCAAATCAGCTATATCATTCCCATAATTTGGTCATCTTCCAAAACTCCCACTTATGAGCACATGATGTCTTTCATGGGACATTCTTCATCTAAACCATAGCACTAGCTCCCCCCCTTTCTGCAAGGAAACTTCAAATTTCCCAGCCCATTATAAAAAGGCCAATATAAGCTATCTAAATCTTTTATCTCTAGTCAATCATACACTTTTTCTTCCTGTATAAATTTTTCCTTCTGCCCACATAGTCTGTATGCTCTCTTTACCACCAGTGCATCATGATTTCAGCTTTTCTCCATGATGTTCCCTGAGTACTATTTTTACCTCTCCACCTAAGAAACACTAACCAATCAATCAATAATTGCAATTTGAGTCATTCCATAAAACATTGCCTGATCATATCAATAAAGTTCCCATGTGTATTGCTAGAGAGCAGTGACAACATCGTGATCTGGGTATTCATGCACACTGCTTGTTTGCTCTCATGAGTTTGAAGCACTGAAAAGAGTGAAATGTCCCAGCCAGGGAGATGGCTCAGTAGAATAAACACTTCCCTGGCAAGTGCCAGGGCCTGAGTTCAATCCCTGGTTCAGCCAAAAAAAAAAAAAAAGAATGAAGTATTTTTCTTGCTTTGTAACTTCATCTTATTTACTCATTAACTGAGTAGAATTTAGAAAAGGTTTACCTCCTACGGAGCCTATGAATTTTGTTTAGAATGCAACATGGAATGTTGTGAAGCAAAAGGATGAGTGTTCTGGGCAACTGTGCGGACACCTGATTCAGCTCATTATCTGAAGTACATGATCTTAAAGTAAGGAAACAACAAGATCCCTCTGCTGAAAGAATTAATTTAAACACAAAACTTTATTACAATTATAACTATAGTCCCCTAAAATTGTATTGTCTCACACAGAAATAATATGGGTGAATAATTACATTTTAAAATTTCAGAAAACAATGACAATGCTAATGTAATAACTGAAATGTGAATTGTAAAAATCACTTTCTATGTATTGAACAAATATACATGTGCCAGTTGAGTGCTTGACCGAGTGCTCGATGCCAATCCCTCTGTCAGCTCAAAGAACCCGACTCAGAATTTAAAAAAATATTAAATAATGAGAGAAAATTGCTACCCCATCCTCTACTCTTGATTTCAATGTCTCCCATAGCTCTGCACATTAAAGACTTAGCTGTCAACATGAAACATTACTAGAAAGTTAAGAGACGTTAAAAAGGTGAGGCCTGATGGTAGGAATTTATCTCCCTGGAAGTGTGCCGTTAAGGGTGACTGTAGAATGATGATCTTTTACTCTTCCACTTCCTGAGCACCAAGAGGTGAGCAGCTTCCTTCCACACACAAGCCTACCGCACACTCAAAAGCAACAGAAATAGGCACCCGTGGCTGAGTTCTCTGAACTGTGAGCCAAAATTAATTCCTCCTCTTTATAACTTGATGTTTGATATAGTGACAAAAAGCTGACAAACACAGCCCCACAGACTAACAGATTTTAAAGAAATATCTGGTGTGATGCTTCTCAAATATGATGATGTCTAGTATGACTTCCTTAGCATTCCTGAAGATTCTAATGCACAAGACAGAGAGGTTAACTGGTCTGAAGCTGTGACAGTTACTGAACTAGTCTAACCTCCTCACTTCTCATTCTCTTGTCCTTTATTTCACTCCTGTTATGTCTTCATTAGCATTTGAGACAATATTGTGTAGAGAAGAATGAAATATGATATCTATGTTTGGCAATAAATGTGAACAAACATAAAATATCTTACATTAAGTCCTAAAAGCTATTAGGGCATATAAAATGGTAGCATCATAACCATATTTGTATTTTAGAAAATAATACTGGGAATGGTGTTAGAGAATATAGTAAAAATGAGGAAAATTTTATATAAAAGAACTTAAATGCAGATGGAAAGGACAGAGATGATAGAAGCTAAATAAGATTGGGACTGCATGGGTATAAAAGAATGAACGTATTGTATTATCAGTGGCCCTCATTTCTATATGTAGAGTGCTTGAAATATAACACTACTTACTAAGTGAGATACGAAGTATTCATTTATCTAAAAATTTTTCATTGAGTGTCTACTATGTGCTATACTCTTGGGGTACATCAGTGTGGAAAAGAGATTCCTAAACTAGTAGAGCTTTAGTCCATTGGAGATTTAGAAAGACAGGTGTTAAATAATGAACAAAAATATACATTTTTAAAACATGAGGAAGTTGAAAACAAGAAAAGTTCAATTACTGGTTCAAGTTCACAGACATAGCTAGTGGCAAACCTGCAAATAGAAACCAGGTCTGCTGCTTTCCTGTTGTCTGTAGTGTAGTGTGTATTTCAGCTGCTCAGCCTTATCCTTCCCAAGGGAGGACAGAAGTTGGCAAAACAGAAGTCAAGTGGAAAATCTACCTTACCAAAAAGGAGATGAAGAGCATCTCATACTAAGTACACAAATGGCACATTTTTGTTCAGGAATCTTGAACTAAATCCATGTATATCCATTCTGGTTATAGAAAAAGCTCACTAGAAGTATGTCTCATTCATAAAAGCAAAAGTAAACACAGATAGATTAGCCTCTCACATAAATGCATTTCTAGTAAAACTACCTAATTGACAAATAGAGAAAAGAAATGTCTTTCAGGGCTCCAGTGACACAATAGGAATAGTCTTTTGTGATTTTTTAAATCTGGAAAGGTTGTTCCCCCAGAGCACATTTAAACATTGACATGATCTCACTATACAGACTTTTAAATAAGTGTATTCAGTGCAGGAAGCAATTTAACATATAATTCTTACAATGGACCATGTCAGTTCATAGGTGGACATACTCTTTGCAATTGGCCATTTTCTTCCCCTGAGCTACATGACACTTAGCTGTTCACATGCTCTCTGTGCATCTTTATTACCAACAGCAGTGGCATGACTGCTTCATTGAGTTTCAGTCTGTTACTCCATGTACTCTATTTTGAGTACTGTTACATCCCTCAATTGCTACTTAATAAAGACTTCTTTAACCCAATATTCTCATGACATTTGACAAAAGTTAACTCATTTATCTTTAAATACACTCCAAGGGGAATATGGCAAGGTTTGCTATATCCCAGTTTAGATTTGAATATACCACAAGTCAAATTTGGTCCCTTAAAATGTAATTGTCCTATATAAAACCGCAGTAAAAGTATTGACCTCACTTCTGAGATCAGCATTATAAAATGTGTAGACTATATTTATTTTGTAATTTTTTTCTCTTTTTCACATAACCGTTGAAGGGGGGAATAAGTTAGAATTTAAGACTTTGAACTCTTCTTTTCTTGATGAAAATTCCTCTGAGCCACTCCCTCCATTGTTACTTGTGAATAATAGCCAAACATGGAAACAATCCATTTCTACTGAGAAGACAACTCTAAGGATTTTTCTTCCACAATCTCTTCTTTTCATAATGTGTCTCAGAAGTATATTGATCAAGTGGAGAGATAAGGAACCTTAGGCCCTGAGGTGTTTCTGAACACATTATATGTAACACAATACAAATCATATGATGTACCATCTCCATGTATCCTATCCATGAAGGGTGATTTTCTTAAATTATCTGAAGGCTTTGCCATAAAGACATTAGTTTTTATGTCATTACATAATATATGTACATTTGGAGCCTGAGAAAAATTAGAATATGGTGTGTGTTTGTGTGTGCGTTTGTCTGTGTTTTTGTGTCACACTTGTACTCACAGCAGAGTGACTTTCAGAAACTAAAAGTTTTAATATTTGTGAAATAGTAGGAGGTTAATTAAAAGAGCCTTTGAGATCTTTTCCAACTCTGAGATCTGAGTCTTGATTTTGTATATTAAACTGTTCACACTGATTCTGAATGGCTTGTGGATATAATCCATAAGCTCTCTGAATTCTATCATGTTTCTATTGAGAAAATATTCATCAAAAATAACTTTATCGCCGGGCGTGGTGGCGCATGCCTGTAATCCCAGCACTCGGGAGGCTGAGGCAGGAGGATTGTTGTGAGTTCGAGACCAGCCTGAGCTACAAAGTGAGCTTAAGGCCAGCCTGAACTGCATAGTGAGACCCTGTCTCAAAAAGACAAAAAATAATAATAATAACTTTATCATTGAAAGGAAATACATAGACCATGTTATTTGAGGATTTGTCTCTATATATGTGGATACATATGCAGAAAAATAAACACGGGTGTGTATATATATATATATATATATCTTCATTATAATAATGTCTCATTACACTTTAAGTGTTCCCTAATAGATGCTGATATGCAACTACTAATAAAAGAGATAATTAGAGAAGGA
Organism: Ctenomys sociabilis; assembly: GCA_004027165.1. Taxonomy (NCBI): domain Eukaryota; kingdom Metazoa; phylum Chordata; class Mammalia; order Rodentia; family Ctenomyidae; genus Ctenomys; species Ctenomys sociabilis. The sequence goes on from PVKA01010610.1 coordinate 10,284, forward strand.
AGTTATAAAAAGGTAATATAATTATTGCTACTAGGGAAATTTTCCTCAATTATACAAGTATCACACACGTTAGAAATGTTATTAGCTTGCCCCTTTGTTGAAAGTGCTAATAATCAAAACATTTTCATCTGACTCTGTATGTCTAACATCACTTTCTTAATAATTTTCAGGAATTGATTAAGCCTTTTAAAATAATTCAGGTTTATACAGTATTTATCTCCTTCACATGTAGTTGCATCAGAACTGTACATTCAGTTTGACAAGGAACTGTTTTGTTTAAAACATAATATATACATAATTGAAATGACTGTGTAGCCACTGATCATGCTTTTGACTGAAAGAAAAGCCCACTCGAGTGAAGTAACCAGACTTTACTATCTTCAATAGAGAACATGACAAAAGTAACCAGGTTAGGGACCCAGAAGTGAAAATCCTTTTGGCTTTGCAGGTTTGACCACAAGGATACTTCTCAGCAGGAAAAGCTTTTCTGTTTTTTAGGAATCGTATTAATATATCATAATGCTATAGACAATTGGAACTTAAAGAAAAGCTCAGAGATAGATAGTCATTGAAACACAATGGGGGAAGGAATATTTCTATATTTTTATCATAAAAGGACAAAAAGCTTATGATTAATTCACATATAGGTTTAATTACATTTAACTTGATATTGAAGATATAATGGCCTATACTCAAATTTATTTTAAACTAATTCTTTGTCTACTCAGTAAAACATGAAAGATAAATGAAGGTGACTCTGATTTACTTAATTAAATAAAAGATACTTTTCCTTGAAACATGGTAGCTATATTATTAAAACAAAAGTGAGGTCAAAACATTAGCTGTAGATTATTGAAATAAATGAAGTTCATTGGCGATATTTGAAAGACATCTGAAAGAGAATTTCAAATCAAATTAATTGTGTAAATCTGAATATGCTGAATTATCTTTGAAGGGAAAAAGGAATAAAAGATTAAAGAGGATAAAATGGATAGAAAGCCTTGTAAGAAGGGAAGGGAAGAGGGACTGAAAGGAAGAGAAGGGATAAGGAAAAAAGAAGAATCAAGATACATCATGTATGGGTACAAATTTCCTACAATGTATATGATCATTATCTATATGTGAAATATGCCAAAAGCATATTTTAAAAAAGAAGTATCTTTGCTAGGTAGATATAAAATAGGAAAAGAAATTCACACTATTATAATGATTTCCTAGCAACACATCCTACTCAGACATTGTCTGTCACCCCCAAGAATCTCTTTGGAATAAGTGAAAATAGAAATTGAATCCAAAAATATTCTCAGATTTTAAAGTTTCCCTTTCTTTATAAAGAGCTCATTTAGTGCCCCAAGATTGCATATATTGTGAGATGATTTAAAGCACATCAAATATATTATGTTTTCAAAAGACATCTTTTACATTTTGTTCTGAGACATTAAAAGCCACATCTGTTATGCCATCATTAGCAGGCAGCAAAAATGCAGCGAAACTTTTGACAATTTGACAAGTTTTAAGTAAGAGGTAAATTTGCAGATGCCTTCTGTAAATCTGAGTTAACTCTACTGATTATTTCAATATATTAAACCTTCAAAATGGTTCTCAAACCAGAGACATATTTCAAAAAGATAAAATTCTGAGGCAAGATAATGTAACATTATGTGTTAGGATACAAATTTATTTAAGTGGTTGAAGTACAGAACAGAAAGGAATGCTGTGGACAAACAAGAATACAAAAAAGTTAGAATTTGTATTTCACTACTAAGTGCCCCCTCGTTTGCTCAAGTTCTATTGCTGAGTTCTGTGTTTATTTGTTATTTTGTGTTTTTCTGAATGTACGCTTAGCTGCATGAAGTGACCCCCAAAAGGGTACGTCTGAAAGATATATGATCCCTGAGGGTGAGTCGCTGTGGCGAGGGTGGCCACCTGGATGCGGATCTTCAGTTTGCCCTGCTTCCATAACATTCTTCTGACAAAGAAGGAGGTGGAAAGGTCCTGTGGTGATGGCTGTTGAGAGAAGTTGAAGAAAGCCAGGATTCAGTTGTGTAAAATCAATGGGCAGGATGTAGGGACAGCTCAGAGTAAGTTGTGTCTGTCTTACATTCCAAAATCAGGTCATTGCAGACATAGAAGAGAACCATGTGCCCCTCCCAAATTAAACTGAATGGCACTATTCCTATAATAACAATAGCCTACCTTTATGTGAATATTATAATTTATTCTCCAAATACTTACAGACCCATTTCCTTCATTTCATCATTGTAGTTAGACTACAGGGTCATTAATCGAATTGGAGCAGATATTTTCCATCAAGTATTGATTTATCACACTTTAAGTCCTTACAGAATATGAGAAAAAAATTTAAAATAGTAATATACACTTACCATTACACAAAAATTTATAAATCCAACCATATACAGCCTTGTAGCAGAACAGTCCTGTAAAATTTTTTTCTTGTGTCATTTTTTTGGTAGTGCAAATTGAGCTTTGGTGATACAAAAGCACACATAGAACTGTTGCTCCACATATTTGAATCACATAGTCATTGGTCTGAATCATTGGCATGAATGGTAGCAGTCATGGAAAGTGCACAGATGAGTTCTTTAGTAAAAAACAGTTATAACAAATTTTCACTTAGGAACTTGATAAGGTCAGGTTAACAGAAACTCAATGCATACTTGACTGTACTATACAGAATTTGGCTTGTGCCATTGCTACTACACATCCCTAAACAAAATGTTTTCCAGTAATATATCTTTTTTAGCTAACATATTTTTCTTACTGTAATAATGACCTGAGATATAAGTAAGGTAGTTATGTTTTCTTTCCTTTTACAATAAAACAACTAATTCACTGTGAGAGGTAGGGCAAGGCACTTTATCGTTCATATTTCCAGACTTCAGGCTAGCAGACCTTTCCTAAAGATCAGTAGGAATTAATTGTAACCCTGTTTGGGGCTTGCTAAGTTTGAGGACTCATGCCTTTCATAAATTATAGAAAGTTTTCAGATTTTATAATTTTGGATCTTTCCCCCCATCAAATGTCATCACTTTTAGGGACTCCAATTATTCCACCCAAGTTTTTGCTTCTTTTCCCCTTTCCTCCTCCTCCTCCTCCTCTTCCTCCTCCTCCATGTTTCTTATTTGGGCTATTTTACAGATAATTCCTTCATATTACTCATCTAATGTACTAAACCCCTTGTTATGATTATTTAGCTTCAATGATTACTTCTTTGTTTCTAGAATATATGCTTTGGTTTTAAAAACTTCTTGTTATTTTGTTAGCTCCTTACTCGCTTACTTCCTTAATCTTGTTTTTGATTATCTTTCTTTCAAATACAGTAAATATGGTTATTTTATATATTTCATCTAATATATAGCATAGAAAGCTTTTGAGAGTCTGGGCCTATGATCTGTTGTTTCTAACAGTCTGGAAAAGAATTGTTTCTTTCTCTTTTTTCTTTTTTTTTTTTTTTTGCGGAAGCAAGAATTGAACTCAGGGCCTTGTGCTTGCCAGGCAAGTACTTATTCTACTGAGCTATCTCCCCAGCCCCTCTTTGGTTTTCATTTAACTTGGAATTCTAAGTCTGTGTGAAGAAAATATTTCTCTGGAAAGATTTATATTTTTTTTTCTGTCAGAAACTTGACTGCAATTTAAAACAATAGGGTAAGCTATAGGTAAAAGTCTCTTTTTGTGGGGTCAATAAAAAGTATAATTCTGGGCCACATCCCCACAATGACAAAGACAGATGGCATGAAATCTTAGCAGAGGTTTGTTATTTAAACATTCTCATAGACCCAAACCTAAGAAAGGTATATTTTTTCTAATCTCTCTATTTATGTCACATTTTCTTCTAGATTTGTTCTCAACATATTTTGTTGATCTTCCTCTGCCCCAAAGTTTAGTTAAACTTCTCTTCTTCACTTTGCACCTCATCAAAACTGTAGATCCCCTAGATCAAATGGCTGTAAACATATTGGTAAAGATTTAATTAAGCGTATAACTTGGACACATCACACACAATAGGTCAGAGCTTAAATATCTTCATGTTGTGCTTTTAAACTGAATTTACATTTCAATTGATTTTTAGTCATTAGAATTCATTCTACTCTAGGTAAAGAAAAAAAGCTTGTTATATTCTACTCAAATCAAAAGTTTATTGTTACTAAGGTGTGAGTAAATATATTAGAGTTCAACAAACCTAGAAGAGCCAATTCGATGCTAGCAAAACTGTTCTGTTCATGTGCGTTGGAAGAACATTCTGAGAAGCATTGTTTAAAAGATAGTATTGAAACCACAGCAGTCAAATAGTGAGGTTAACAATGGAGTCAAAAATGTGCAGTTTCAATAATAAGAGTAAGCTTCCCACACTATTCTGCTAGACTCATTCATTTTTAAAATTAAATTCTGCATGTCACACACTGAAAGTTCAGGCACTTGAAATACTATTGTCTACTTTCTTTTTGAACAGTCTTTCTTTGCTCATTTTTCTTTGACAGACTTATTGGCACAATCTTGGAATATTGGCACTAGATAAGATTTTAAGCATCACCTCGTTTTGATTTCTCCATTTATAAATGAAAAATCTGTGTCCTTAGAAATTTGAATGACTTGTGTACAGTCAGACATGGCACATAGTTTATATGAAAGATAAGTCTTGTGATTTTTATTTTCTAAGTTGATTTTCTCACATATATTGTCATCTCATCAGAAAACTGACTAATACAAGTTAATCATCTCAAGTATTTGTTATACTGATGAAAAGATGCACAACAATTCTGCTCTTAGGCATCAGCTGACTGGCTTTTATCCTTTTCTTTCTTTTAAATTTTTATTTGTGTTAGTATATGTTCGTAGTAAATAATGATTATATTCATCATAAGGAGTTGGTACATGTACATAGCAAACTTTAGTTATTTTTTCATTCTATTCCATTTTTTTTACTTTTATAAGTTCTATTTTTTTAATTTTTATTTTTAAAGAGAGTACAAAAATTGTAATCAATATATTATGAATGATATAAAATTTCACTAAGCAAAATGATAGGGGTTTAATTCTTTTAAACATAACAATTGTTATGTTTCTTATTTTGCCCAATATACCAGAGAATCTTATTCAAATTCAACAGAAGCTACTTATCCATTATCAGAAGGTCCACTCAATATCTAGAAAACTGGCAGTGAGTATTTTCCTGAAAACATCCCAAGATCTTTTCCATAGCAATCAAATATTTTGAAAATTGTCAGATTCAAAATAACTTGGTCATGTTAAAACATATAGTTATAAATAAAGCTCAGAAGTGCAATGTTTATTTGAGGAAGCTATATGAACTACTAAAAACCATCTAATTTTGCTTTAGCTTTAGAGATCCCTAACATGTACACAAAGCAACAATAATCAGTTATGCAGGGTCCAGGGATATGGCTCAGTAAAATAAGCACTCCCCTGGCAAGAGGAAAGGCCTGAGTTCAATCCCTGGTTCCACCAAAAAAAAAAAACAAAATCAGTTATATGGTTCACTATGATTTCAAGATAAAGCCAAATGGAAACAAAAGTTTTTTACACTGAAATCAGTGAAATGTTTCTCTAAGGAATGTCCCTCAAGGCTTGTACAAAATATTAAAGTATCTCTTCATTAATTTTTATATCAATCACATGTTAAAATGATATTTGGGTACATAGGATTAAGTAACATATATTTTAAAAAGTAATTATGTTGACAAGTTTAGGGCCTGGAGTTCATTTCCTAGTATCACAAAAATATTAATTTTCTCACTTTTGTTTTACTTTCTAACATGACTATTATATATATAATTTATGATTTATAGTTGAGACTCACATTGTATGTCTATTGGACAACACTGATTTAGCATATGCCATTATTAATTTTAGCCTGGGAAATACAATCAAATATATTTTCCAAATTAAAGTGGATTTTAATTTAATTGGGCAGAAATCCTTTTGGGCAATAATAAAACATCATAAGTAATCACTATTAAATCTACTTTCAAATTATAACAATTGAGCCACCCAAATAGCTCAGTAGATTAAAGGATCTGCAAGAAGGTGCAGGGGTCAGGGGTTCGATTCCCAGGCCTGCCATTTAGGCCCCACCCCCGGGGTCACAGTGAGACTGAAATTGAGACTGGGTGTGGTGGCATGCACCTGTAACCCTAGCTCTTGGGAGGCTGTAAACAGGCAGATGACTCCAATCCAGTAATGAGACCCTGATCACACTGTAGACCCTTCCCTAAAATACAAAATAAAAAATTATAACAATAAAATTATATCAAGGAAATATGAAAGAATATGTGTATTTATATTTCTTAAGACAAAAGAAGCATCAAATCAATCATACAGTTCTGCACAATGTGATTAAAATACAAATGCAGGACAATAGTAAAATAATTAAACTCCTACCGTTAGTCTTTTTCTTCTACAGCATGCATGCCAAAGAATTTCAGGATTTCTATGACTCAATAAAGAAAGTACATATGCTTTAGACAAAAGGTATAATAAAGTAATACATTTACAACTTGGATGGAGTTTGTATGCCATAAAAGAACCTAGACACATTCTAGACAGACAAGAAAACTTATACAGATAATAACAATATATGAACCAGCAAGAATTATAACTCAACCTTCAGGAGAGTCCTTGGATGGTTCCTCAGCCATGAACTATTCCTCAGATGCTTTATTTAGCTTGAGTATTAAAAAAAATCAAGTATGCTCTATCAGGGAGAATTACTAAGGACATAGACAGAGGCAGCTCAAAATCAACAAGTCGTCAATTGGCATCAGAGCTTGCACGACCTCTTTCTTCAAATTCAGGCCTTGTGTAACTGCCACAATGTCTGGCCTCTGTGTGGAATGCAAAAACCAAGTTGAGATGCCTCAGTTTTTACTTAGAAATAAGCTTTTTCTAAATAGACTTGACTGAGATATAACAAATTCTGTTCTTAAAATATAATTAACTCTATCATAAGGAGAAGAAAACATGCATTTTAAAGATAATTTTAAAATGTATATATAAGCTAACTGTGTGTACCTTGATAAGGGTTACACAAAAATAAAGGCAAATTGTTTACAAATCATTAGGGAACTAAATAGGGACCATGAAGAAAATCATCCAGTTATGTAAGTCAAGCATTCAACGACAGTCCAACTCACATATACAGAGTCTTAAATTGTTTTTTCTTTATTTCAAAAGTGGAGAGGGGAAGACAGAAAACTCTCAATATGGGGAAATACCTGCTGAAACCTGAGTCTCATGAGCACCTTAAAAGCAATCAAAAACTGCAATGCAATAACAGAATGCTAAAGAAATTCTGACCTAGGATAAATCAGAAAAACCCTAGTGATGAAAGAAAATTTGGGTGAGTCTAAGAAATCTTTCTAATCTAAAAGGGCTGGCAGTATAGCTCAACAGACTAAGCACTCGCATAGATAAGCATAGGGACCAGGGTTCTATCTCTGGCACTGAGTGTCATGCCAGCTCTGCCCCTGGGCGTGCTGAGCTGGCAATGACGTCTGGGCATGGTTGTGCATCCCTATACTCCCAGCTCTAGGGAGGTAGAATTCAGGAGGATCTCTATGAATCCAAACTGTGCAGTGAGACTCTGAGCGAAACAAAATAAAACAAAACAAAACAAAAATCCCTAAAATACACAAAAAGAAATTATTACATGTTATATTATCTATAGAAACTTCTACCACTATTGCTTAGCTCATGCCAATCTAGCCAACAAAATCGTCTGGGTATTGGTGTGTGGATCTCTACTTCTAGACATTTTCAGGCATTCACATCCTTTACACTGAGATGTGGCTTATTTTCAACATAAATAATTTTAATTGATGAATTCATATTGTGTACATCTATGGTATATGACATGATTTTTTGACATAGAAATGTATTATGGAAGAAGCTGTACTATAATTCAGCTTTGGGAAAAAAGATAGGCATGCAACTACATTCTTTTAATTCATTGAACAGAGGCATTTGCTCTAACAGTATTTTTTTTTATTTTATTGAACTACAAATGTCAATCAAACAGTTTCAAGACACCTTAACAATACAGATTCCATAAATTAATACATTGCAAACTGTTTTCATGTTTTGGTATTGTACAAGGTACATACATGATATTATATTTACAGATATTATTTTAGCAGATATCTCTTATCAGTGAATTAAGAGTGTAGCTGCTTACTTATCTTATTTTTTATACCTGAATTATACCAAAAATTCAATAATTATTTTCCTAGTGGATGACCATAGTACTAGAAGCGAACATAATATCCTGTCCAACCACCATCAGTGCAGATCTTGCCTCTCATAGGATTATGTAGAAGTACAGGATTATCTATCCCAACTGTACTGTCTATACACACACATCATGATTTTTTCTTTCTACACCCCTTCCTTTGTCTACACCTGTCAAAGGTGGGCACTTCATTGACATTCAACTAACTTAGGTGCTTGAACTCGACACCACAATCCAACACAGTCCATATGCTGGAGGATACTAATCAGCTTTTCTTCTGGATGGTTAACAACCTAAGATCACAAGTCAGAGTTGGAGAAATAGAAGAGCCACAAGGCCAGACAACATTTTGGTCCTAGCCTTTCAAGGTCAGCGAAGACTCAGGACATAGGAGAGCCTGTACTGCAACATCATGAAACTCAGGTGAGCTCCAAATTTTCTGAACAAGGAGATTATGCAGCCACAGAGGAAAGAGATCGAAGTTCTATAGTGTGCCTGGGGAGAGTCACATGAAGAGAAAACTTTCTCTCAAGCTCTCACAGAAAGCAAACTGCTCAAGCATTGGCCATGACTCATCCACATGGATGACACAGACAAAGGTCTAATAGTATTTATGCATGGAGTATCATGTATGCATCTTGTACAACAGAAGGCCATTACAAAAAATGTGCAATATATAAATTGTAGAATCTGTCCTACTGATTTGATTTGGAACTGTCTCATTGCTACTTGTACTTCAATAACAAATAAAAATAAATAAATAAATGTATTGTGGAATGGATAAATCTAACTATTTTACACATATCTCACCTCATACTCATAATTTTTGAATGGTGAGAACATTTAAAATTTGACTTTCTTAACAATTCCCAATTATACAACATGCTGTTATTAACTGTAGTCAATATGATAGACAACAGATTTATAGAATCTATTATACCTTCTTAATGATTAGAATGAAAATAATAATGATGCCACTATATTTCCTGAGCTCTTACTATATACATAGTTTACAAATATTATGTGTTTATGGCCAGGGAGAGAGCTCAGCAGACTAAGAGCCTGTTTTGGGAAGCACAAGGACTGGGGTTCAATTCCTGTCACAACATGCTGTGTCAGCCCTGCCCCTGGGGGGCACTGAGCCTGTGAACAAGTCTTGGCATGGTGGTTCATGCCTGTAATCCCAGCACTAGAAAGCTGAAAACAGGAGCATCACTGCAAGTCCAAGCTGTGTACCGAGACCATATACCAGATACACGAATGAAAAAAGAACAACTATTATCTGTTTAATCTTTATGACAAGTTCATACTTCAAATTTATCATCTATGTAACTGTTCTACACAAAGTATCAAGAAATACAAAATATCTGTAATGCTAGGAAAAAGGAAAACAAATATTAATTGCATTGGCTCCCATTCAAAATGTCACAAAGAAAGGGCTGGCCAAATAGCTCCGAGTATTAAAGTGCCTGAAAACAGCTGCATGGACTGAGGGTTTGAACCCACAACCTATGGTGCTGGCCCCACCCCCAGGGCTCACTGAGACAGCAATTGAGACTTTGCACAGTGGCACGTGCCTGGAATCCCACCTCTTAGGAAGCTATAAACAGGCAAATCACTATGCGTGTGATCTAGTAGTGAGACTGAACATCCTGTAGACCCTTCCCTAAAAAAACACAAAAAAGTCACAAAGCATATATATGTTCATAAACCAAACTCTTAAAAAACCCTGCAGAGGAAAATCTTTCAACCAGAGTTTCCCTCAAGTCTTTGACCAGCAATGCCACTAAAATAAGTACACCACAGCATCTAATTAGTAAGTATGGTTCGTCAATTTATTCATTCCCTCTAAATTAGATATGAATTTAGGCATTGTTATAAAGGCAACTAAGAGACAGAGAGTAGCAGGCAGACAAACCCCTTGTTCAGTAAGGGAAGATATAATTGCTGGAAAAGTCATCTCTTCATATTCATTCAAAAATATTCAACTCTGCAAAGCACACAGTTATAGAAGGAGATACACTTCAGTCTGGGGGCAGCTTCACCTCCAATTAGCTGCATGCCCTTAGGCAACTCATTTAACCAGTCCAAGCCACCAGGACACCTCTCTGCACAGAAATAGCACTAACTTGTAAGGCTGAGGCCAAGATCAAGTTAGGTAACATAGGTAGAGATTCTAGCCCTGAACCTAGCACTCATTACATAACAGCTTTGACACTTAGGGCTTCCCATTTTAACTTCTGAACCAGCACTCTTTAATAAAAAAAAAAAATCTGTCAATGAATGAGCGTAAGCCTGAAATGTGCCTGGTGCCCTCTGCAAATTCAAGGGTGGTCTAGGGGAAAACTTGATGGTAATTACAGCCTTTTAAGTATTAATTCCCAAAGTGTCCTCAATTGCTTTGCAAGTGGTGTATGTCACTGTGAAGGAGGAATCTTGAGAGAATAATCAAAAACTTTTATTAAAGTGGTGAGGAAGGAAGGTTTTCCCACGTTACTAGCTTATTATCATCTATTAAACCGATAAAGCCAGGTGCAAAATGTTGGGACATAATTTGAATATAGTTATTTTTCTCTGCAGTTTTCAAGCAGCTTATCAATTGTGTATGTTTCTAGTGCAAATAGCATATAGCTATGTTATTGATTACAGTTGAGGGAGCACTTCTATTCTAGAATGAGGTTAGTAAAACAATTCATAGGGCAACTCTAATGGCTGCCTGAATAAAAGAGCATGTGAAATTTAATTTTCAAGCACGTATTTAAACCAGAAAGATACACATTCTTATACAAACACAGTGTCACAGTCATATTACCACAGAAACACATACAGCCAAACACTAATGTACTTGCTCTTAAACACACTCATCTGCACACTTATTCCCACAGTTTTGAACATGAAACATTCACATTCTCATATAATTATTCATATATTTCACTGAGTAATTGAGCACTCATGTATATGTTGAAACACCTGCCCACTCATACCCATGCATATTTGCACATGAAATCCTACACCACATAGTTCTATACTTACATATACACACAGGGTGTTTGTTCATTTATAAGAGATATTATTAGTTTGAATAAAGAGAACATTGTTTTATAATAATCTATGCTGATTTATGTGCCCATTGAACACTTAAGTTTTTACTTTATTAGATTAAACTATATCAGAGAGGACAGACAATTATATTCTTGCCCTTTTAAAAGTTAACTTCCATTTTATCTTGAAATATAGAACGTATTTGAAAATGAAGTACTTTAGGAAAAATGTAAAATTTTGTAATACTTATAAATTGATATGTGCACTGTAGAGCAATTTAAAATCATTAGAATGATGCATTTTAAAGTAAGTGCTTTGCTAGAAAATGAGTGAAGCAATAACAGTGTATTAATGGAGCTTGAGACATCTTAAATTGATTTTGAAATTAAACATCAAAAATTACAACTTGAAAAAAAATAATTAGGTAAACCATTATATAGCAATCAAAAATTACAAAAAAAACTGTTGAAATCTAGGAAATTACAAATTGAAGATGTCAGTCATCCTGATTTGGGAAGGGCAAGGATTGTCAATGAGAAGAAAATAGACACAACTTACAATATTCTTGAAAGTTATATTGAACCCAAGATTGACTACTCTCTTATGGTGAATATAGGGCTTCCTTTTGCTCCTGTTACATATCAGTATGAGAGCTTCACTTCTCAAAAAATTTGGAAACCTTCTATCCTTTGACAACATGACCCTGTGCATTCTGTATAAAGGACACTTATGCCATTAAACTGGAAGAAATGTTTGGACTCTACATCTCCTCCTCTTTCCCCACCTCTAATATCACATTGAACGGAAGGAATTTCCTAACATTCAACTTATAAATGTGATACCTTCATACTGTTCAATCTATTATTTTTTTATTTCTAAATTATGATAATGTTTAATGGCAAGAGACAACTTTTATGTATTATATATTGACTATAGTAGTTTACAATCAAGATTTTTTTTTCAACCTATTATTTTTAGTTTAATAGGATTTAGGAAGAAATGGAGTTATAAATCTCTGAGAAGTGGTTCTGATTCTAGCAGTACAATGAAAAATGATCAAAAAATAATTTCAGAGACATATGCCTAGTTACTTAAACTAATATTAGTGCATTCACTTAAAAGAAGGGAATAATCCCAACTTGCCATACATACATAACCCAAATGTTAGTAAGATAAAATGAAGCAACAGGTATAGTTATAAGTACTAAAATCACAATTCAAATAAATGTAGGAGCATCTTCTAATGGTTACATCTTTCACTTACTGAGATTATCCTCCTTTGTAAACTACATTGTACAAGGGCTTTCTCCTTTAACATCAGGCCCAAATACTTGAAAATCTGAAATATGTCCATGCCACAAACATTCACCTCCAAATCTCCATGCATTAGGAGGATTTATGAAACCCTTTCCAATACCCTTTGGCTTTCTCTATTATACAGATTTAACCAGGTGTCCATTAACATAGATACCTGTAATTCTATTCTATTCTTTTTCTCCTATCTCCTTCAGTCTCTGGCAACTATAGCAAATGGGATAACTACATTTTATCTACTCCCTCCTTCTGGGTAATTTTATTATATTTTTTCCTTTGTAACATGGTGGTGATATTTCCTACATTGTTTGCTTGTCACTTCAGTTGCATGCAATAATTATTTCCACAAAACAATAGTAATGATTTCAGCCCTGCACAAAACTTACTTTGGACTCTATATGAAGAAACAATCATATATTAAGCACTCTCTGTGTTCTTACCTTCATGCCTTGTGGGAACAACATATCCAAACATAATAGTCCATATAGACATTTTAGACAAGAGTTTGGCCATTTAGCTATTCACAGAAATTAGTCAAAGTAGGAAAAAATCATCCATCATAAATGCACAACAGTATCAGGATAATCATATAAATAGGGGTGCAACCTAGAAAACTATTTAGCATTATAATTGTTCTGAAATAATTTTCAAGTTATATTAGACAGTGCTTAAAATATTCAAAAACTAAGCTCAAATACACATCTAACATCACAACAAATTGTATAGAATACAGCATTGAAGGAAAGATGCCAGATAACAATAGTTTTTCCTAATTGGGAAAAAAATGCTGCATTTTTGCATTAGGATCTAAGAGAATCCTTGAGGCCAGGTTAAGATCCATATTAATTCAGACAAGAAAAGATTCTAAAGAAATGTAGTAATAGTTTTCAAATACTTAAAAAGCTTTTATTAATGCATGGTGACCAGTTGTTTTCTAACCTCCTAAAAATAGAATAAAAAGAGAGTATAGTACAGAGAAATCAAGTTTGGCTAGATAGAATAATTTAATTGGGGGAGAAAGTAATTAAAAAATTAGAATAGCTTAAAGTGGCAAGACACAGCAGTTTCTTTTTAGAGGTATGTGCAACTATTTTTCATCTACCTGTTAAGATATAGGAAGAATCTGGGTCATCTGGTAATGCAAAAGTGTTGGTTGACCACTTTGAGTCTTTATTTTATTGTAGAATTCACCCTTTGTCCCCAGAATATAAGGTAGAACATGGACTCTGCACATTATACCTTCTGCCATGAGCCATTCTAAAATCAGTTCAAATGTAGTTTGGTCATAATCTAAGAAAGCAACTAGAAGAGATGTTTAATTCACTGATTGTCAGAGAAAGACAAATCAAACAGTGACTTTTTTTAATTCATCAACATTTGGTCAAGAGTGGAAAAACAGTATCCTCTTACTGTGAGTTTAGTTGTATAAATTGACATAGCGTTTTCTCAGTAATTGTCAAAATTTAAAATGCATGTATTTATCCCATTATCCCATTTCTAATTAGAGAAATGTTGGTACACATGTATAAAAAGGCAATAATATTTAAAAAAAAAACTAGATACAACATAAGTATCCATTTGTAAAAGGTAAAATATAGGACAACACAGACTATGATGGCATGGAGTTTGAAATGCTATGTTAACATCATATTTGGGAGAAATTTCTCAGTTCTAAAAGAAAAGTACACATTATATCACTCAGACTAAAATATTCCCACAACACAGTTATCTATCTGTACATATATAGAATGTACATAAATGTACATATAGAATGATGTTCAGAGAGAGTGGTCAAACAGAGTGCTTACTCACTTGACAAGGAACTAGAACTATGACTGGCATCTCAAGTGTATTATTTCATCCACAGACAAAAGGAAATTTTTTATAATGTGAATTTATTTTTAAGCACTTATTGCATCATATACCTGAAGGCAAATGAAAAGAAAAATTAGAAGATATATAATACAGTGTGTGTAAATAGAATTGACTGATTAAAATAGATGCTTCTGACCTTTGACAAGAAAAAGGAATTATCCCAAAACTGTAAAAGGTTGTATCCCCAGAGCTTAAGAGAGAGGCAAAAATTCTAATGGAAAAAAAACACTTAAATAAGAAAAGGGTAAAATTCTTAGGGATAGTAATATATCATGTGCAGAACTGCAAAAAAACATAAAATTCTACTGAGTAATGAATGAGGGCTTGTTATAAAGCTTAAGTAAATGTTACAAAACCTTAAGTAATAAAGCTTAAGTTATAAAGCTTAAGTAAATGTTACGAAGCTTAAGTAAATGAAATAAGTTGGTATTTATGCCTTAAAATATGGATCATGATAAAGAACAGAAAATCTAGGGCGCAGTGCAAGTGTACCTAAAAATTTGGTGTGATAATCACCAAATGTAGGAAGGGTTACCCAATATATTCCAAAATGCTTTATCCTAGCCCAAACAACATAACTGTATCTCCCACAATAAATGAGCAGTATAAAAGGTAGAATGAGAAAAAAAAATCATGGAACTTTCCAGAATGTGAATGGCTCAATGCAATAAAGAATTTTGGATGCTGTCGAGTTAGAAAGAAGCCTTTTGGGTCAATACTTTTATTTAAGATTTTACTTTCCTGTGATTAGACAAAAGGGGAAGGAGTGTTATTAAGGAGTCTTATGGTTATAAAAGGACTCCAGGTATCACCTTCCCTTAATTATCAAATTTCCCCCTTTCATTTCATTAACAGCCTCTTGCCTCTTTCAGTGAAATTATAAGCACTTTTGTCCAGGAAGCTTAGTATTTCTTATAAACTCTAAGAGAACTCAAGGGAAAAACTAACTGGTGAGCTAGTTTCCTTTCTGGGAAAAAAAAAAGAACTGCCATCATCATAACAGGAAGAAAAACTTAATTCAAGTCCCAGATGAATTTAAAGTAAAATACGTAGGGCAGCAGGATAGAAACCCCTAGGTTTTTGGAATTAGTCCAAACTGAACCAGAAGGGTCTAATGCAGTCATTCATTGATTTGAGAGACAGGATATGCCAACGGTATTAGAGTTACAGTGAGGCAACCTGCAAGACAGAGGCTAGCCTGCCAACCTTTACTTGATCATTTGCTGCTTGATATTACTGGCAGGAGGGTCAGAAATATTACCTTTTCCCTGCATCCCTTCCTCTCCATATTACAGCTAGTCAATTCTCAATTCCCTTCTGCTTCAGCTCCAGTTACTTTAAAAATAAACCTCTGGAAAGCCAACCTTTATTACACATCTATCATGTTCCTCATACTTGCCACTGTCTAGTCTAATTAGCTATGAAAATTAGGAAGAGATGAGCAAAAATTCAGCAGTATCCCTTTCTTTTAAGCCATGTTTGTCATTCCAAATTAGTGACATCTATTCAGGGGCACATCTTGAACATATGGTAATACCATTCACCTTAATTTTTACTTAATAAAAGAAACATAATTAACCACCTTAGCAGTAACAGCACTCAAAACTAGTACCTCCCACAAGAAATCCAAAAAATCCAAAAATTACAAGAATAACCTAAGGATCATAATAGTGAAATTTCATGTTTTAGAGAATCTATCTGGCTTCTTTATCTGTCTAAAGAACATTTGCCTTTGCTAGATTATTTTTTTCTTAACACCAAGAGACAAAAAGAAGTTGGGTCCCAACTTTGTAGTCTCTCTCCTTCAGGTAGGAGCATGTTTGATACACTGTTTTGTTTCACTTTTTTCATCTTTGAACTGTGGCATCTCTGTAGTATATATGCATTTGAATCAATTATGTAAGCTCCTCCACTGATCCATCACTAGCTATGTGCCAGGCACTATGCAAAGGTACTACAAACACAGTGGTGAAAACCTCCAAACAATTTTTCTCCCTTCAAAAAATTTAGACCATCCATGGCTGACAATATGGAAAGCATGTGCTCTATTTCCATGATAGCATTCTTGTAAAGAACACATACTCATACAGTTGTTAAACATCCTTCTAAAGTTCTACAGTGAGATAGATATGCAGCAGTATTTTTTAAATTTGAACAGACATCAAAAATAAATGGTGGGGCTGGGGAGATGGCTCAGTAGAATAAGTGCTTCCTTGGCAAACTCAAGGAAGTTCAATCCTTGGTTCTGTCAAAAAAATAAAAAATAAAAATAAAAGTAAATGGAATTCTTATTATACCTACAGATTTCTAACTCCCCACTTATCCCAAGTTTCTAATATAGGCAGTCAGGTTTGAGGATCAGGTAATGGCCATGTTTAACAAGGTGCCCGGATGACTGAAATCAGGTGAAACAAGGACACCATATTGACAACACTGCCTCCACTCTTCCATTTCCAGCTAATTAGTCTTTCACATATTTTAACTTAAGGCTATTGACTTTTACCTAGACAAAGAAGACAGATATTCAGCATCTCCTTCTTACAAGAAGTCCAAATATAGCCTGAAATTGATCATTTTGTGGTTAATTTGGGGATTTGGGCTATATTAATAGCCAGTTGTTTTTCCATCAACCAGAATAGACTGTAGTCAATTCAGTCATTGAGATGGCCAAGGTCTGGCAAGCCACTACCAAGATAGTTATTCCAGTCTTTTCTTATCATGGTAACAAGCATTAAAAATATTTTAGATAATTTCCACTAAAAGTTTCTTTCTAGGACCTAACAAAGACCATTTTAGACCTAAGTGTTGGGATCTAATTACCATAAAGAAAATTTATATGCTCATCCCTAAAGAATATAACAATACTAACATTGAAGGTAGGGTAGCACAACATGTAAAAAATACTTATAAGACTCAAATAGGTGGTCAACGATATCTTTTTCCTACAGAATTATTTCAAGCTTTTTAGACGTTAGTCTATATCTAAAAATGATCAAGTAGCTAAAATAGAAATAAACATACCACTACTAAAACATGAAAAAGATAAAAAAGGAATAAGGAAAAATATTTAAGTCATTCATATGTTATCATTCTTTCCTCACTCCCCTTCCTGCAAATTGTTAAAATTTAAAAATAGTTTTGGCTAGAGTTAGTTGTTATTTTATTTTACATGATATTGCACTTCTCAAAGATATTTTCCACTTATTATTATATATTTTACTCATAGCAACTCTGAGCAGATGATAATATTACCATTTGGCAGATGAAGAAATCAAGGCACACAGAGGATAAGTGGCTCACTGAAATTCACCCAATCATAAAGTGTCCACAATAAATACTCTTGTAAATTAGTACAGTTCTCTTCTGGGGACTGTTTAATAATTGAGGCCATGCATGAGTGTCAATAATTGAGTCTGAATCCTAACAACCATCCGATTAAAAGACTAAAGCCAAGATATTTTTTATACAAAACACCTCTGATCCATGCATGAAATGCTACCTTAACCTACATTTATTTGGCAGCTTTTGCCTTTCTTCCTATACCTAAAGCTTCCCAATGAAAAAAAGGTAAGCATAAATCTGTATTATCAAGATGCATTTCTTTCCTTTTTCTTTTGTGGGCAAAAGAGAAATTAATAATGCTGCTGAGAAGATGGCTCCTAGGCATAACATTAGGTGGTTTATAGCTACCAGCCTGATATTAAATCTTGGGCCTGTTCCTAGCAAAGAGACCCTGTTTTGCTCTTGAAAGTGCTTTTATCATAACTTCCCAGACTAGAGCATTTGGCCTAATGCAGTAAGCAAGCCAAGACACACAAATTACCCAGTCTGTGCTCAGATTTTATAGATTTAGATTCTGAACCATTTGGCTTCAGCCATTTCAGAACTCAATTCTTGTGTCTTTCCTTTCAACTTCTTTAATTATGATTTTTATACCCATTCTGTACTTATACATTCAAACAATTCTCTTCTAGTTCAAAGCATGATCAATTTTTTCTAGCCTCTACCATTGGTTCTGCCTTCTGATTACTGTCTTGGTATTTCTAAAATGCTAAGTGGATAACCTTCCATCTTGTTTAAGTAAATTCAGTCCGTTTCCTGTGTGCCATGCCTTGGGCAGCCACTCCTTTTCCATTTTGTCTTGTTTTATATGAGGCACACAGAAGCAGAGAAATGAGATATTTTCATGTGCCAGAAAGCACAATTTGGAGATCCTTAAAAGTTAAATGTATTAACTTCATGGGTGTAGTGTTGTATGTAATGGTAAATTTTCTGCTTTAATTTGAAATTCCACACACTGGGTTGTCAGGAGAGAATTTTACATAATAGTATTCTTACCAACCCAAAAGAGGGCTACATTGAGAATTTATGTAGCCTTGACCAAGGAAACAAATGAAAGCATTTTACCTGTGTCTTGAAAACCTTTACCTTTCAGACCTGACTTTGCTCCACATTCTGAGAATCTTCATACACACGTGTTTAGCCACAATGAACAAATTCTGTGTTTATACGCCACAATGAACAAATTCTGTGTTTATACGATGACCCAGATCCAGAAACAGATGTCTTTTGGGCAGTACTCAAGCCTATGCATGCATCCTGCCCAGTGAGAACACATGGTACACCAGGCAGAAAGTCCCATGTCAGCTCTAGAAGTAGTCTCAGACCCATCCAGAGAGGGAATTGTGAGCTACCTAAGGAGATGAATCAAGGGGAAAACTCCAGGAAATTTACACTATGGACCTGTGAATTTCTCCTGCAGAAGAAGGCAGGTGGAAGCAGGCCAGATGGGGCCACTTTAAAAGAATTAAAAGAAACAAACTGGTTGCCTAGTTGATGGTGCTAGAATTAAAAATAATACACTGTTATAGAGATTTCAATATCTTTAAGTTTTCGCCACCTAGATGTGTAGAAAACAAAAAACACTGTGGAAAAGTTTCTCATGATATTGTCTGGCAACAAAAGAAATAAAATGAGGAAACAGGAAGATTTAAAGGTTACAAAAATAGTTTTAAAAATGCAGTACTTTAGGACCACCTGACCCACATTATACTTGTAGATCCCATTTCCCAGTTTCTGAACTCTCTCTAAATTCTCAAGGACATCTTTAATGATTTGTTTGTTTTTTTAATGGTTTGTTGATGTAAAACAAACTGAGAAACCACACTGTCTTTTTTTCCTTTGTTTTATCTGCAGAATAAATTTGGCTTACATATAGTCTAAAACCAAGCACACTGAGATCAGAAAATGACCCTTCCCTGCTTTTCCCCAAGTTATTTTTTCTCTTGATCTTTTCTATTTTTTTCCTCACCATGCATCTGGCCTGGGAACCCAGGATGATATACATGATCTGCGTCATGATAACAGGTCAGAAGTGCTTTGAAAAGGATAAAGTTCTATACAAATGTCAGTTGTTGATCATCTCAGTAGGCAGCATCTTTCTATAGTAACATTATTTCAAAGAGTATCTTTCATTCAACACCAAAATAGAAAATTTTGAGCTAGCTAGGATCTTCTTTAGTTGGTAGAAACTGCAGAAGGTGAAAACAGATAATATTCAGTCACTGGGGTAGAATGTGGATTTTATTTTCTTTCCATCTCTGGAAATAAAACAGTTTACAGGATGGACAAATTAATTTATTAATCTCCAAAAAAAAAATAAAAAATAAAAATAAAATATATAAAAAAATTTATTAACCTCCAGGATGGTGAACTGCATATGCATTATCCATTAAAATTATTTGCATTCATATGTGTGCATGAAACTGATGTGGGAATGTATTTCAGTAGATAAACAATGGTAAGTAGGTAGGTAGATAAATAGGTAGGTGGATAGATAGATATCGCACAACTGGATGAATATGTGGGTAAATAGATTAACTAGTGGGTGGGTGGATGGATGGGAGAAGGGGTAGGACAAAAGGCGAAGGGTGTTTAAATTAACAGGTCTTTCTTTCAACTCACCTCCACATCCTAGAGGCCTTGAAGAAAAGTACTCTTTTTCAGTGTATAGTTATATGATCAGTTATCATTTCAACACATCACACAAGATAGATGTTCACTCATGGGAATTTCTTGTCAGGTAAATATATTCACATATCTTTTATTATCAGTGTTGGGATGAGTGACACTGATTGGAAGAATTCTTGGTATAATACCTAGGAAAAATATTGTCACCATTTTTTACAATGCAGAATTTCATCTAACCTGGTATTTTTTAACCTTTTTATTCTACGAACTCCACTTAAGGACTACGGCAGCCTCCTCCTATCCATAATGTGACTTTTTCTAGTACTTTATAGAATCCCAATTTGAGATGATTAGCAGAACAGCATTTTGAGATGACATTATTGAAAAATCTCTCCAGCAGTTGCTTTTAATAGTTTCAAGTACACTCACACACAGAAACCTACCTTGTGATCACTGTTCTAATCCTTTTTATTCTACTCAAAACAATCATCACTAAAACTACATACAATTTGATTTTTCTGTCTTGATTGAAAATGTTCTTTGTAAAAACT
Source organism: Ctenomys sociabilis (assembly GCA_004027165.1). Lineage (NCBI taxonomy): Eukaryota > Metazoa > Chordata > Mammalia > Rodentia > Ctenomyidae > Ctenomys > Ctenomys sociabilis. The sequence continues at coordinate 31,302 of PVKA01010610.1, forward strand.
TATGACACGGAGTGGCCTTTGTCATGTTCAAAAGAGTCATTTTCCTGCTAACCATAATCCAATAGAACAATTTTTTGATTGTGAACAAATCATATTTTAAAATTCAGCATGGCTGAAAACTTACAGGCATATTATAGTAAAACATTTACTCTTGCACACAAGTCAAGTTGCTTAGTGGTAAAAAGTAGCTGTGGAGTTCAAAATAAATCTAAAAATGTGTACTTCCTTTAGAAATTAGTTTTTAAACCACACTGTGCACTGGAGACTTAGCATTCATTATAGGCGACATTATGTGCACCTAATACATTGTGACATGAAAAGTCACAATATTCTTGAGGACATTTCTTGTATCACAGCAGGAAAAACAAAGTCTAGTGAGTAGCATAAGAGACAGAAAATGGACCATTCTGTGATACATTCCCATTTTAGCTTCTCTTTTATCTCCCGACCCTGAAAGAGATTACTGGTCTTCTCATCTTTAATATCAAGGCCCTTATTTCATATGCCTGCTTTCTATTTATGTGCGGCAGTTGGTGTTGAGCTGCATTCACTAAATCCTGATGTGCCTTGAAGGTTCCTTACGAGCTTCCAAATAAGCAAGGGTTGGATCTCACGTGTGCTTTGTGTCTATTTTATATAATGGAGTTCTGGTAAGATTTCATTTGAACAAAGAGTGCTACAGTATGCATGTGAGTGTTTGCCAGGAGTCTAATTGTTTTCTCCTTTAGGGCATAACATTCTGTCGCAATTAGGAATGACCCTGTAACTTCCTTTGGCCCGTGAAATGTGAGCAGAGATTATGTGTTGAATTTCAGACTGGAAACATTTAAGAGCACTACACAATTCTCAATCTTCCTTTAGTAGGCCTCAGAGGACTCTAAAAGACTACACATGTTGAGTGTCCTAAATGTTGGTGTGTGAGAGTCACCTTTGGAAGCATATTAGACATGTGAATGATAAATAAATGTTTATTGTTTCTAGCTGCTTCGGTTTTTTTTGAGGGTGTGAAGTCATTTGTCACATAATCTAAATTATTGTAGCTAGTGTAATTTTCCCTTTAAAAACATTGCTATGCTGGAAAGTGTTTGAAACTTGAAGGAGTCCTAGAACTAGTTCCAGGTCTGCTATTGCCTAGCCCTGTGACTTCAGTTAGGTGATGCTTTTTGAGTCCATTTTCCTCTACCTTCTGGGAAAAATAAGGAGTCTCTATGCTTTCAAGAAAGTTTTAGAGATAAAATTATGGTACATATTGAAGAGTAATAATTCAGTTATGTTACTTTCACAATTATAACCAGTAAAAATATTTGCAACTACATTTAACCTTCAACATATTCAGGAAGAAGACAGCAGAAAAAAAACGATTCTTAAAACTTCTCTATCGAAACATGATACCACAGCAATACACGTGCACCTATGTTTATAGCAGCACAGTTTGAAATAGCTAAATCCAGCAATAAACACTAATGCCCATCAACTGAGGGATGGATAAAAATGTGCTTTTTACATAATGGAGTATTGCTCAGCCATGAAGTAGGATAAACTTGGGACTGTTATAGGTAAATGGATGCAACTTGAGACCATACTTTTAAATGAAACAATCAGAAACCATATGTGCAAACATTGTGCTATCTCTTTGCTGTAAGAAACTGAAAGAAAAAGATCCAAAGAGTGTAACAGGGCTCGCAAGATAGCTCAACAGTCTTAAATGCCTGCCTAGGGAAGCTTAGGCAGCACAGGGATGGCAGCTCAATCCCTGGCACCACATGCTGCACCATCTGTGCCCCCGGGGTGGGCTGAGCTGGCCACCAAAAAAAAATTTAAAAAAGGTATAATAGCTATTGTAAAAGGAAAGAAACTGTTCAAAAGGAAAGAACAACTGATCGGGGGAACAGGACAAAAGAAGCAAGGGATATATATATATCTTGTACTACTAATTTCTATTAGTTTATTGAAAGGAAGAGTTACTGCTTACATTATTTGATCAATTTTGTATGCATCTGTCTTGTAATATGAACAATTACTTTGAAAATAACAATATGCAATATAATAAACTTTTTTTGTGGAAACTGGGATTGAACTCAGGCCCTTGCACTTGCCAGGCAAGCACTTATTCTACTGAGCTATCTCCCCAGCCCCTTAAACACTGTCAATTTCCTATCACTTGTTCTGAAATTCTGTACCATTTTAACGTTTTTTTTTCTCTTTAACATAAAAAAAACTATCTCCCAATTGAATGAATATTCCTATCAGAAAAATCTTTGAGGAAAGAAAGTAGCAGCTCTTTTTACCTAACTGGTGCTGATTCTTTTAATGGAATAAGGATCCATCAAGAAATATTTCCTGTTAAATTTTAATTTAATACACTTAGTATGAATAAATACATACTTATTTTAATCAAGAAGTTTAAATGATAGCAAACTTTATAAAGCTTGTTAAAGAATAGAAGATTAAAGTAAAATTGATAGCTTTTCATATTATGATACGTATTAGAAAACAGATTCCAAGGGGTGGGGGAGATGGCTCAGTAGAATTAGCACTTCCTTGGCAAGTGCAAGGGCCTGAGTTCAATGCCTAGTTCCGCCCTCCCCCCCAAAAAAAGGGAGATTCTAAGGGCAGTAAAATTTGGACATTGAGGGTCCAGGGATATGGCTCAGTAGAATAAGCACTTCCCTGGAAAGAGGAAGGGTCTGAATTCAATACCCGGCTCCATCAAAAACAAGTGAAATTTGAACATTTGAAATTCATGTTTCTCTTATAATGATTTTGTATATGCAAAGGCAAAGAATGAATATTCACTTCGTTTTTACTTTAAAGAGAAAAATGTAACAAAAACAGAGTTTCAAATCAGGTGTCTAGAAAGGTCACAACAATCAATTTACAATTACAATACATTGTGTATTGTTCTCTTAATAGTAGTTATTCAGAGCACATGATAGAGGCCTGATGTCTTGTCCAAACAATATTGGACACAAACCTTTCTTTTCAGTGAACTAAGGGAAACTAGCTATATAACTGCTTTAACTATCTTGTATATAATTCTGTTTTCTTTTTACTTTTCTATCATTTCCATTTCCCACGTCTTTTTTTCAACAATTTCTTCCCTATTCACATCTATTTACTGTGTAAATTTGTACTACATGGAAGACAGTCTTTTTTTCCCTATTTATTTTTGAATATTACCTTTTATTATTGCAGTATAAGCACACTTTGATGATATCTTGAGGTTTTATTTTGTCAGGTGTCTGAAAGGTTTAAAATAATGCAACCAAAATGCTGTGTAATTTTGGGCAAATTATTCCTAAACTTTTTTTACAATTATGAAAATTCAAACATCTACCTATCTCCTCTTTTTCTAACAGTGATTTAGTTCCTATTTAATTTACACTAGTGAATAAGAAAGCATTGTGAACTATTGTGAGAAAAGCCTTCTTATAAAACTGATGATAGAAAATATTGTTTATCTTTTGATCACCCCCAGCAATCACAACATGGCACTTGCTGGCTTTATCTTTATTGCCTAGACTTCCCTTGGATGATTGCAGGATAAAATCTATATCTGAAATTTTAGTATCTACCTCCTACAGTGAATATATATTTACAGCAATAGCCATACATATTCCTTACCTTCATGCTTCCTTGGCTTTAGGCATCAATCTTACATGCAACGGTTATAATCCTTAGGGATAATGTTGCTTTTTTCTGTACTCTACCTGAATTATTTCTCCCAGGCTCACCCCTTTGTAGGCTCCTGCACAGTAAGTTTCTACTACAATTTACTGCACTGAGGGCGGCTATGGGTTACAGGAGTGTGAGGCAGAAGCCAGTCCAGGATGTATTTTTTGATTAATTCCCCACTCTAAGCCCACTAGAAATGATGAAACAGTTCCTCTGGTATTGCCATAGTTTTGATTAAGCATGTTAAAAGGCTTGTTGGCTGCAATTTAAATCCCTGGCAACTATTGTCTGACAATTTAACTTGTAACAGATCTTGCTCAAAAATAAATGTGTTAGATATACACAAGAGAGAAAAGAGCAGCCCTGGTTCAAGGATCTGCAAATCTGTCTCTTTTAAAAGCTTAATTTTAAAAGGTTGATCTTAGAAACTTTTATTTATTCAGTGGCTGTCAAATTTTCCATCCTATCAGATTAACCTTCTTTTTTCATTTATTGTAAACGATTTCCCACAGGATCCTTATTTGATCTGCCAGCATGTACAATCTGTGGGCCTTAGGGGGATTGGAGAAGGCAAATTCTACTATTCAAAAACCCCTTGTGTTTTGGCCACAGCATAATTGTATTTCTGCTTTACACCTATATCATGGTTGGGTAAACAAAGTTATACCCAATGGTGAATGAGTAATCCTTTTCAGTAGTATCAATTTCCAGAGCTGTGGCCCCATGAAATGAAATATCTGTTAGTATGTTTACCATTACCAGTCCGACTCATAAGACTGTATTGATTAGATTTTTGCACTGCAAAAATACCATTTTAAACCAGAGTGAAATCAATAAGGGTGTGTATTTTTTATATACAAATTGGATTTGGCTCAAAAAGAATATTCTTCATTGGAGCAGAAATAAATCTAGAAAGAAAATCTGATAAAGCATCCTAACATGAAAAGAAAACGTTTACTCTTCCTGTTCTTTATGGTCCTTTCCCCTGACTATTAATCTGCACTCAGTCCTCAATATCTGAGAGGAGATTTCTTTTCTGCTCCAAGCAGATCAATGCTTGCACAAATTAGGACTTCAGATAACATCATCAGCGTGCAAATGCCTTCTTTAGATTTAAATGATACAAGAGTCTTCCATTCAGCTCTTTGGGATGCAGCAAAAACTGAAGTCTAAAAGAGCCTGTGAGGATCCTGACGACAGTGTGCTTACTGTAAAACACAGAAGCTCCTTTTCCTGGAGCAATTAATGCTTCAGAGGCATCCCACCAGATGGGGCAGGATTATTTCCAGAAAGCAATTAAGGCAGTTACTGGAGCAATGGTAAAGCATCATTGTGAGTAAGCAAATAGCAAAGTTGCAGCTCCTCAACTTGTACTAGTTTTCATTTGACTTGGTTAAAGCTGAAGTTCGGAGATAAAGAATATAGCTTTAGAACGAGAAAAAAGTGATGTATATTAACTCGGAATGTGGACTTCTCATGCATGAGGAAGACTGCAGCTTATTCCCAAAATAATTTTACAAGCACTAGACTACAACTAAAGACAGTGTTCCCTAGATCTCTTATAATAAAAACAAAAGTACATTGGTATCACAATCTCAGAGCACCTGTTCTAGGGCTTCTTACATAGGAAGGGCTGTTAACTGATACACCTTACCATCTCAACTGGTTCTTACATCTAATTTATCCTACTAACATCTGCTACTGCTATGACGTTTTCCACCACAGAAAATTGCAGCTTCTTTATTTTAGTTGTTCAGGCTAAAAACCTTGTCATAATTCTCTGTTACATAATACATCTAGCCAATCAGCAATTACTACTGATTCCACTCTCATAATGTGCCCAGAATCTGATGACTTCTCTCCTCTTACACAGAAAACAATTATCCTTGGGCCAGACCACCATCACCATTTGCCTGATTTTTGTAGTAGCTTCCTAACTGTTATCCAGTATCTGTCTTGCTCCCTTTGACTCCATGGCCAACATAAAATCAGGAGCAAGCCTGTATAAACAGGGCCATGCCAACACTCTCCTCTTCCAGTCTTCCCAAGTCCTTATCATGGTCTATGAGGCCCTACCTGATTTACTGCCTGCCACCCCCATGATCTCTAACACCATGTCTTACTCCTACTGCCCTCACTTCCTCTCTCACTCTGTTCCATCTATTTTAGAGTCTGACCTCCTGTTTGAATCTTCAACACTCTAGTGGGTAGTCTAGGACATTCTACCTACTGTTCCTGCTGCCTCCCCCTGCCCCAAGTAACAACAAGAACCTCTTGAACTTCCTTCAAGTCTGCTCAATTGGTTAGAGAGGCTTTCCATAACCATGCCATAAAATAACAACTCCCTACTCTCTGTCCTTCATAGTTTTATCACAACTTACAATACCCCACAGTCATACATGATTGTCTGCCATAGCCTTACCTCTTTTTCATACTCTTCATAGTAGAGTTCCCCCAAAGCAAACTTCCCCTCATATAACTACTTCATGAAACAACATCTGGAATATCATATCTTCCTAACGAATATTTGTTTTTAAGTAAATTTACTAGGGCAATAAATGCCTACAATTTTATCTCCCTATAGTTGCCTCCTTTGCTTCACCCTGCTCTTCTTCATGCCTTGCTAGGTACTGTGCCAGTCACCTGTTTGTCACTTGGACATAATAACAATTACTCATAACTTGAAGGAGTGTATCTTAGTTTGTGTTTTCAATCGATAGTTAAGCATCTCTAAGGCAACGAGACATAATAGAAGGATTTGGAGGAGGAAAGCTGCTCACATCAAGGTTTTTGGGAAGCAGAAAGTTAATAGAGAGCCCATAGAGGGAGATAAGCACTTTCTAAGCTGAGCCCCTGTGATCTGCCTCCAACCAGGCTACAACTGCTAATGGCAAGTCAGCTGTGGTGCTCCCATAATCTAAGAACTTTCGGCAAAGCTCTGTTTTAGTGCATAAGAATGTAGATTAGCATCTAAGATCTGCACCTCCACAGGTGGCTACTGACCTCCCTACCATTGTATTTCTTTTAATCATCACAAAAACTGTATGAAGTATATATCATCCCCATGTGAATAAGACAACTAAAGCACAAAACATAAGGTAATTTGCTCAGCAATTTAATTAGTGTATCAAAGTGGTAATGTAATCCCTAGTCTGTCTGATCCTAAAATCGTGCTCATTCTAATTGTCCAACCTAGTGATTTCTTCCAGCTTACCTTCCTGTCTTCATTATCTCCTGGCTATGCTCCTTAAAATTTAGACAAAAATCTCAGGTATCAATACTTCTGTATACCCTTCCTTTTCTACTTTCAACTACATTGTAGTTGATGAATGTAAAGCTTAGAAATATTAAGACTTGCCAAAAGTCATGTAAGTAATAAATGGTAGAATAACCAAGGAGGACTTTCTCATTATCAATCCTGTATTCTAAGTAAAAAACCTAGAGATCTTTAAATAGTCTACAGGACAGCCTTAGGTAACTTACAAAAGATTGAGAGTAAAGCGATGACAAAGATACTTGAAGAAGCAAAACTTTAGAAATACATGAAAATTACCTACACTATTATTCAGAAAACTTTTATCCCCATTCCAATTTTGATAAAGCAGATCTGGGATGGGATCCAAGAATTTATATTTTTAACAAGAAACCGCCCCTCCGGCATGTAGTCTATGGGGCATACTTTCCAAAACCCAGTTTAATATAAACACTAGGTTTCAATAACAGCATGTCTCATAGTAAATGTGCCATAGCAGTGATTTTCAAGATTAAAAAAAAATCATACTGCCCCACTTAGAAAACTTGTAAGAACTCAAATTGTCATTTCAGTACAGGAAATCATTTGAAGTGATTTGCAAAGTTCAAGCTTTAATATGTATGGCTACAATAAGAATTCCACTTTTTAAATCAGCCCACGTAACACAAGATTAAAAAATTAGACAGGTTTGATATATGATGACAAAAATATGTATGCTAATTAAAAACCTCACACTTAATGAGAACGGTGCTTTTATTAATAATGCATGCTATTGGCATTCCAGTGAAATAGTAGATCATTTTCCATATTATCCAGTGTATTGTGTTATAGTAAATACCTCAAGGATTAATAATGCTCCCTTATGAAAAAATCAAGTTTAAAAATCATTGTTAGATTACTGAACAAGTGACATCATTCCTCAGAAGATGAAAATACAGACCATGCTGAAAAGCAAACATTACTGAAGATGAAATTGGCAAAGTAAAGCCAGAAGAGTATTTGCAAATGTTAGATAGCTATATTTTTGATATTTGGAATAGAAACAAGAGATCTTAAGATGAAATTTGTTCCTAAAGCCTACCAGAATTTCTCTTGACATTAGACTTCTTATATAGTAAGAGATCCTATAGATTGCACCTCTGGTTATTTCAGGGAGTAGAGCAAAAGAGAAAAAGCATCATTATGCATGATTTTTATGCAAAACTTTCTACTAGACCTAAAAAGGAACAAAACTGGTCTTATACACATAAACCCACCTAGTCAAAATATTAAAATTCATCCCTTTCATCATCATTCCTGAAAGAAAAGCAAAAAAGGTAATGAACTTTGGAAAATAATTTGAAAACTTGTGTTCTAGGTATTAAAGGACAATTTACTAAAATTCTTCCTCTTTTCTGGTTGAACTCAATTTTTTAATGAAATTTTGGAGCCTAGTAGTTTCATTTGACATCAATCTCAAGGGCTTTATCTTCAGGGTGTGTTGTATTTGTTTTGTTTTGTTTTTGAAGAGTCCTAGGTAAGGGAAACTTACCATTGGTCCTGACTAGAAGATTATATTTATCCTATTCCTAGAGATCTTCAGAAATAGAAATAAGACACATGCATAGAGAACAGAAATAATGTGTGCTAGTCAGGATATCAAACACTTGCATAAGTGTCATTTCCTTAAAACTACCCTTCCAAGTAGGCATCTCATTTGGCAGTTTAGTAAACATGAGTAGCTACTTGGCAGACTGTAAAGGTAAATGTATTTTTCCAAGTGCACATAACTATAGCTGGCAGATCTAAAATACAAATCTAGGTCTTTTCTGATCAAAGCACATACATTACTATATTATAAAGATTACTTCAGTTCACTGCTTGACTTTTCAGAAAATTTTCACAAATTTGCATCATATTTTCAACACTTCCATAAGCAAGGAAGGCAGATACCATGCTAATTTTTCAGATAAACACACAGATTCACAAAAACTGAGCAATGTATTCAGGTTCATAGGCTAATAATTAGACAATTTGTGACCCTAAGTTAGGTCTATTGATTCTACCTTGTACATGAATAACTTTGTGCTTGAAGATAAAGTTCTGCCCCAACCACTTCAAACTGATCATTCTGGACATTTTGATTTTTAAAAAAAATATATAGGACACGAGCTGGCGAGATAGCTCAGTGGACTAAGCACCTGTTTAGGCAAGCTGAGGGAGTGGAGTTTGATGCTGGTACCACAGGCTGTGCCGGCCCCATCCCCAGGCACGCTGAGCCAGGACCAAGTCTGTGCTTAATGATGAATGCCTGCAATCCCAGCACTGGGGAGGCTAAGACAGGAGGACAACTACAAGTCAAATCTGGGAAATGTGACCCTGTATCAAATATATACTCAATCAATCGATCAATCTACAACCTGAAAGAATGAAATTTTGGGAAAAAATAACGTGGTTCTTTTTAGGGAAATCAACTTTATAAGCATCTCAAACAGAGATATTTAAAATATGAGACCGAATCTCCACTGATTTAGCACTCTTTTTTTCTGCTGTTAAAACAAAAACTATCATAACGAGATAATAGCAAGGGAATAGAAGGGATTTCTATGACAGGTGAGCAATTAAAATGTCAATGAAACACAGCTCACCTTCACTTTCTTAGGAAAAGCTGATAATTTGGAGATGACACCATATTACCATGGGTTTTTTCCATTTGGTGATTAAGTTATATAGAAAAACTAATTTTGTAGCAGAAGTGAGAAAAAAACAGAATATATTCAAGATAAACACTGAAGTGTTGTGACAAAAATAAATGCCTACTTTGTAGGAGCAATGACTTTATTAAATTACACTTTGCATATACTATAAAGCAAATAGCTTAAATCTATTTTCCTTAGAATAGCATTCCAGATTAAGGCTAGCTAAGTTAAGAATAGTATTGCAGAAAGTTTTTTTTTTTGTTTTGATTTTTACTATAGTTAATCAAATTAAGTAATTCTTTCTTAGTACTTTAAATTCTGGTTAATAATTCCAAGTGATGAGTGAACTCTAGATCATCATCATAGTTATTGGAAAGAGTGAGATTTTCAGCTTGTAGACAGTTCAACTTTGAATTTATTCTGACACCTCAGAAGCTTAAGAAATTATAGTTTTAGTGCTTTCTCTACCAGTGAAAGGTTGCAGAATGTCTCTGTAGAAGTCTCTACATATGTAGAATTCAGAAAAACAACTCCCAAGTTCTCACCCACATTGTCTAGAAGTTGAATCTCTCTTGCAAATAACCCCAAATCCCTTACCCCATTGAAGCTACAGAGGAAAATATGAGCAATGAGTGACGTCAATTGTGAGATTTTTCTCTACTAATCTCCGGAAACTGAGCTTACTGAGGAAAAATTATTCCATTTGGGTATATTGTGCAATAAAACTTCCTGATTATTGTGGTAGCAACGTTTCCATGACAATAATAAATATTTGACATAATAAATTAACAAAGACAGCAGTTCTTTTTGTTATGAAAGTTTTTAGGTTGTAGTTCATGGTAAGTAAACCCATTGTTCTGGATGGGGCAGAAGGCAGTACATTATTCAGGAACTCATGCCAGAGGATCCTCTTCACCCACAGACAGGACTAACGGGAAACAGAGGAGTCAGACTCCTAACATCTCATTTAAGGGCATACAACTAAAAGACTTCAGGTAAACCTCACTTCTAGAAAGCTTGCACCACCTCTCAAAAGTGCTGCGAGCTGGGAACCAAGCCTTTAACAAGTGTGTCTTTGGGGAATATTTAGCCTAATTGTAGCATGTATTCACTTCTCTTGGGCCCTAAAAACTACCCAGAAATATTATCATATTCTGTAAATTACCACATCCTGTCATAATGCACAATCATTTCTCAGAATTTCTTTACTTTTCTTGAGCTTCTAACATTATTTTCATCTGCTCATTCTCAATGGATGCTTATTCATGCATTATCATGTAACTATCACAGACCAAAGCTCTGGATTTCCTGTTATAAAATCTAAACTCATATTATGTCTTCAGACATGCTTGCTTGCTTCCTTCTTCTAATTTTACAGTGCAGGAGCTATTCTGTTACATCAGTCCCTCCACCTGTGCTCTGGATTACACCCTTGTTCTGCTTTCCCTTACATTGTTTTCATCCCAATTTCTCCTAGGCCTTTTATGAGCTTTTAAACATAATCTTATCTTGTCCACTTCAAAATAAATGCTCATTTTAATTCCACCCTCACCTCTATCTAATAATCTCTTGGCTCCCTTTAACCACTTAACAATCCAATTGTTCAAATACAACATGACTAATAATTCCATATTTTTCACATTTATAATACAGCAGAAAATATAAAAATGGACACTTTATTACATTTATTTATATTTCTGAATCAAATATTTGAAATTTTGCCTACCTCAGTGATGCATAGAGTGAACTGTGAAGTAATTAATGGTTCCCCTTCGCTTCTCTATTTGTTTTTTCAAAGTTTTTATTTATTCATTTGGTATGGTGCCTTGCTACACAGCTCAAACTCATGGCAGTCCTCTTGTTTCTCTCTTCACCACTGGGATTACTGGCATGCACTGGGTTCAGGGCTGACATGGCATGCGGTACCAGGTATTGAACCAGGCTCCTTGAACTTTCCAGGCACGTGCTTAGACAGGTGACACTTCTCTACATTTTTGCTCTCTGTTCACTTTGATTATTCATTTTGTAAAGCCACAACTTTACTGAAAAGTATGAAGACAAAGAACTTTTTCATGAAGCATTTAGGAATTTGTGCTTGTCCCATTTACCCCAAATTTTAATCGTGCTTCTCCTAAAAACAAGGACAACATTTTGCATAATCATAGTATAGCACTCAAAATCAGGAAATTAACATTCACATATTTCTACGATCTAAAGCACAGGCCTGCATTTATGTATTGTCAGTGGTCACTGTAATATAAGATCTGGTTTAGATGTAAAGTTTTATTTCCTGGTAGTCAACTTGAGTCTAGAATACCACCTCATTTGTCCTTAACTCCCATGACTGACATTCTAAATATCATACATCAGTGTTTTGTTTGTATTTATTGAATTCTTTAAGTTTATTAGAGTACACCAGTTACTTTATGGAATGCTTCTCGAAGTTCTCAGATGCTTCATCATAATTAAGGTTTTATTCATTTTTGCCAAGACTATCAGAGAATTAATGTTGTATTCTTTTCATCATATCCTATCAGCTGGAGCCCATTATTGATTTGTCTCACTTCTAATCATGTTACCTTTGATCCTTTAATTAAGATTGTATCTGCCAGGTTCTTCCACTGTACATTCCTATTCTGCATTTGTAATTATCAAGTGTTTGTGAGGAGGAGCTCTGAAGCTATGAAAATATTAACTATTTGTCAAAGCTTCAGTTTCTTCAATCACTTTTCAAAACCTGATTGAATTCATGATTGGTTCTGCTATTTGCCAGATTATAGTTTCTGTTCATTTTCATGCTGAAATTCTCTTGTTTTGACTGGTGATCTCTTCAAAGTGGTTTTGCCTCCTTATCATTTCCTAAGTACTCTTGTCTATTCTATTACAAGACGTTCCAGTTTCATCTTACACTTTTTCTTTCCTGTCCCTAGACTCAGGTAAGTCTCCAAGGAATCTGATAACTTTTAATTTAATAATATTTAGAAGCTAAATTAAAGCCATAAGGTGTCTTTGCTATTGGAATAGTGCTATTTCCAGGTACTCATAGTGAACAGATACAGGAAATATGCCCATGTATTTACAAAATATACTTATTTGTAGTACATTAATCTACCTACCTAGCAAAAACCATGGCTTCCCTTTCTGACCTCCAATTCCAACTTTACAATACAAAAGTCCTGTATTTTCTCCATTTTTATATTAGTAACTCACTTCTCTGATCCAGTGTTAAACCTAGATCACTTTATCCTTAAATACATTTACTCTAGTCATTTCTCAACATATTCTGTGTTGGCTACTATCTTCAACCTCCACAAAACAGCTGTCATTAAGTTACCATTTTACTAAATACAGGCATGCTTTAAAATCTTCATCCTACTTGATTTTAATAGTATTTGGAATAGCAAAAGTTACATATTTGTAGAAATGCAATTGTTACTGGTTTCTATCATGCTAAAGTCTCTTCATATTCTTCTTACATCAGAGTGATACCCTCCACTCTCCTTTGATAGAAATATCTTTCTCTGCTTGACCTCGAATGTAGAAGTTAAACAGTCTTAGCCCTCATTCATTTCAGGTATTACTGGACCCTCACCCATTAGTTTCAAGTACCACTTTACTGACTCAGAGTTAGTGTTTGTTCCCGAACTTTCTTCTTAATTTAAACCCACAAATCAATCTGCCTACTTGAAATTTTTACATGATTTCTTCCAGGCAGCTTGTGTTAACATGTTTAAAGCTGAATCCTTGATTTCCCATGCCAAAAAAAAAAAATACCCTTTTTCTCCAGTAGCCCCAGTGTGGGATTCCAGGCACGCACCACATACCATGCCTGATTCCAGGGCCAGCACCACACGCAGTCACTGGGATAAAACTCAGGGTGCTGTGCTTGCAGGCAGATGGTTAGCACACAGAAAGGTCTTCCACTAGGAAAATAATTATTGAATTTTTGATATAATTCAGGTATAAAAAATAAGATAAGTAAACAGCTACACTCTTAATTTACTGATGAGACATCTGCTATAATAATGTCTGTAAGTATAATATCACGTATGCACCTTGTATGATAGCAAAACATTATGAAAACAGTTTGCAATGTATTAATTTGTCGAATCTGTCTTGTTAAGGTGTCTTAAAACTGTCTGATTGATATTTGGACTTCAATAAAATAAAGAATAAATAAAAAAGAAAGGTCTTCCCAGCCCTCATTCATATTCTTAAAGAGACTAAACCATTTCCTGGAATCTTCTCTTCTTTTTACCCCATTATCTCTATTATATCTAAAGAAGCTTTTAATACAAGTCTGGTTTTTGTTTCACTGTACTTGTCTTTCAACATTTTCCCATTACTATTACAGTAAAGTCTAAAAAAGATAGCAAGGTTTAAGAGACCCTCAATCCTTTGACCATTTTCCACTTCTTCCATCCCATTTCATTTTTTTAAATTTTATTTTTCTTTATTGAGGGACAAATATCAATAAGAAAGTTTCAAAGCTGATTAATAGGACAGTTTCAATAATTAACACACTTTACATTGTTGTCTTCCTAGTGGTCAGTGTCTTCCTGATTTAAAATTATACTACAAAGCTACTGTGATAAAATCAACATGGTATTATCAACGAAATAGACCTGAGGATCAATGGAATAAATTAGAACATACAGAAGCCTCTATGAACATACTGAGCCACATGATCTTCCATTCCATTTCATATTTTTCTACCTTGCACATACACTGTTTAAGACACATATTATATGGTTTCCTCCACCACAATGCTATGGGTTTAAATTTAAATTTCAAGGCCTGGAAGAAATTAAAATCCTGACATTCCAGAAGCATATCACTCTGTTATTTTTCTTTGGCTAGTTACAAATTCCTCTGAGTGCTTATGCAACAAATTTTATACTCCAGGAAGGCAGAGGCCATACCTGTCTTTGTTGCTATATTTCTACCAATTAGTACACTCAACTCAGGGAACACACCTAACAATTATTTGTGAGTAGTGTGAATGGAGAGAAAGTTGGAAAGAAGGCAAGAGGATAGAATGCTGATCTTCACAATGACAGATATTTGCATAAAAGGTAAATATTTCCATCAAAAGTTCATATACATTCAAATAGTCAAATACTTTAAGCTTATATAAATATAAACAAGCTATTCAAGCCAAGCATCAAAGCAATCTGATTGGCTAGCTTCTAATCATTTCACTTTGTGTCACTCAGAAACCGCTTTGTGATTTTGAAACCATTTTGTAACTCAGTTGCTGAAAAATGAAATTGGATTATATCCTGGACACAGCAGGAAGGCAATTTAAAGAACCTATGAACATTGTTGAAATTATCATGCAAGCTTATTAAATGCAATGTATATTTAAATTGAAAAAAAAAACCTTTATTAAACCTAGATAGGTGAATTTTACAGCTTCCAGCACTAAACTATATTAAGTTTGAGAGTGAAGTTAGATTAATTTCTAATCTTTATGGAAATCATTTTTATTAAAAAGTGGAAAGTTAAGATTTTGACAGTTACATGGTTTGAATAACTCTAAAAGGGTCATCATTTAAGTATGCAGAGGAAGTAAAATCAAAGTGCTTTCATGATAAAGATTATTTGCTTATTTTATATGCTCATTTTTAAAAGCTGTTTTCAGATTTAAGCTTGTTAAGAAAAATCTGAAATGTGATTGAATATATTAAAAACCTAAATAAGAATTTGATTTTCATTACTTTTTGCAGGAGCCAACCAAATAAACCTCAGCCTGGATTTAGCTGCTAAAATTAGAAAGAGTAAAGGGATATTTTTGCATCTAATATAAATGGTCAACATACTTATTATTTTTGAATATATTGTATAACTTTCAAGTAACCTATAGTTTTTATTTCATAAAAAGTATTTCATATAATGAACTTATTAATTATTTACACTTCAAACATTTTTATTCCTTCTTTGTTCCAGATTTTTACGATATAATTCACAAATCAGATTGTGTATATTTAAAATGTCTGATGGTTTGATATACCTATGCATTGTGAAATGATTATGACAATCAAAATAGTTAACACTCATCACACACTTTCTATGTGGAGTGAGAGCACTTAAGATTTACTCTCTATGTAAATTTTAGAGGTTTTTATCTTTTTGCAATTTAAAGGACATTTTGGTTTCTTGGGTTGATAATCTAAATGGTGCATGCCAAGAAGGTGGCTCAGAGCAGAGTGGGAAGGTGGTGCTTCTTTCCAGGGAACTTGTGGATCTTTTGATATCCTTAAAACTTCTAAACCAGACAACAAATTGTGCAAGATTTTGATCCACTAAAACATCAAAAGCATTTCTCTACCTGTTTATTGATAGTTTTCAAGTGGCAAGAAAGTTGTAATCCACGATAACTAGTTTTTGAAATACTAATAGGCATTAATTACCCACACATTCCCTTGTCCCTCTTCTGATAGAGTTCCTGTCTACTCTATGCTGCCCTAAGCTAGTAAAGTGAAGGACCCAGTCACCAAGGCTGATGTTAAGCTGTGTCTCACCTGAGTCTCAGGGCCAGAATGATTCATACAACTTCAGGAGCATGATGCAGGCAAAAGCAAAAATTCATACCACCGAGGCTCAAGGTGTACCCGGTACCAGGCTAGAACCAGAGGCTCTGTTTCCACCACTGCTGACAGGTGGCCCCCACTTCTACTTGGTGAAAAGCTTCAACATGTTGAGCCCACTACTAAATTCTGAGCCAAAGCCCTGAGCTTCTTTCTTTTTTCTTTTATTTTTATCAGTTCATGTGTGCAGTACATAATGAGTGCACTTATTGCAGGGGATTGATACATGCATATGATACATCTCAACTCTTTTTCCTCTTCCTTCTATTCTCCCTTTATTTTTCAAGCATCAGATTCATTTATCTTGTAAAACCTTATAAAAGTAATGATACCCTATGCAGATTAGAAACCAGACTAATCAATCAAAAACCATAAAATATGTAAGACAGGTATATTAAGTCATACTTTTAGGTACAATGTCCATGATGGATTAAGAAAAATTTTGTCTTGTTTTTTCCTATTATCTGTTCTCTATTTCATACTTTATTTATATAGATATTATTTTTCATATAAGACAAACCATGTGATATTTAACTTTATGTGTCTGATTTATTTCTCTTACAAATGGTCTCAAGGTACATCCTCTTTCTTACCAATGATTTAAGGTTATTCTTTGCAGTTGAGTCAAACCTTCTGTGTATAAAAATCACCTTTTCTTCATGTATTCTTCTGCTGATGGACAGACATATAAGCAGTTTCCAAGATATAACTATTATGAATTGTTCTAAATGTGGGTATGCATAGGGTTATCCTGAAGACTCACCTAATTCATTCTGAAGGCAATTTCTATGCCTTCAAGAGGGATGCAGTGCTTCAGTAAATAGCTAGGAAAGATTGACCTCGGTGCCACTAGTCAGTGGCATCCCATTGCAGCCTCAACTTTGATGCTGGTGCTTGGTTCCCTTCCTGTGCTATTTCACACACACACACACACACACACACACACACACACAGGTGCACGAGTGCACATGTGAGCATGTGCATTCACACACTCACCTCCTTTTATTCAACTCAATATTGCAAAATCCAGGTTCCCATGCGGCCTGTGTTGTTTACTTAAATCCATTTCATTCTTTTTAAAAGTTCTTTTAAAGATTCCCTTTTTAATTAGTAAAAAGAAGGGCTGCAAGGACAGCCAACATTTTGGCCTTAGCCTTTCGAGCTCAGTAAGGACTCAGAACATAAGAGAACCTGTACTGTCACTTCCTGTAACTCAGTGGTGTCCCAAATTTTCCGATCAAAGAGATTATGGGACACAGAGGAAAGTGATCGAAGATGTAGAGTGCACCTAAGGAGAGTCACCTGGGGAGAAAACATTCTCTCAGGCTTTCACAGAGAGCATATTGATCAAGCAATGGCTGTGACTCATCCACATGGCTGACACTGACAAAGGATCTACAACGTGTGCTACAGGGTTTCAGGATAACTCCTGAGGGGACTTAACTGACCTTGTCAGATACCAAAGCTACATTTCTTATTATATAGGTCTTGCTTTATCTTGGTCTTCACCATCTAGCAGAAAAGTATAGAAATTAGGTATGAAAAGTGAAGCCATGTCAATATGCTGAGCTGTGGAAGGCTCAAGTCAACAACCTCTGACATTGCCAGTCCTATGGATAACCCACTACTATTATGAACTACTGAACTATATTGGATGATTTTTCTGACTTTACGCACCTGCAATATTTAAATGGCAATGGATACAATGTTTTTGTCATGGTATGACAAAAATAAAAAGGGGATATAAATGAAGGACCATTCTGTATCTGTATATACAAGACAGGATTTGAGAAGAAAGATTTGTACTAATAGTGTTTGGACAGGATATCATGTCTGCATCTTATACTATGTAAAACTATTAAGAAGACAACAGGGCCAGGGAGATGGCTCAGTGGAATAAGCGCTTCCCTGGCAGGCGCAAGAAGACAACAATACACAATGTATCAATTATTGTAACTGTCCTACTAACCTGTTTTGGAACTGTCTCATTGCTATTTGTTTCTCAATAAAATTAATTAAAAATAAAAAATAAAAGTGGATATGCATACATCATTGTGATATGATGTCTTTAACTCTTTTGTGAAAATACCCAGAAAAAGAATAGCTGGGTCAAATAAAATGTCTATTTTTAATTTTTTGAGGAATCTCCATAATGATTTCTATAAGGGTTGTATAAGTTTACGCTCATATCAACAATGAAAAATGGTTTCTTTTTTCCCACAGATGCTCCAGCATTTATTATTGGTTGGCACTTTGATGGTAACCCTTTTTTCTGGAGTGAGAGGGAATCTAAGTTTGGTTTTAGTTTGCATCTCCCACTTGTTTTCATGTATCTATTGGCCATTTGTTTTTCTTCTACTCAGAAGTGCCTATTCATTTCAATTGTTACATTTTAAGTCTTTATCTTTAAGATGTCCATTTTTTAACTCTTTATGTATTCTAGATATTAGTTCTTTAAGAAGTAGCTGACAAAAAAATTCTGTTCTGTAGGTTATCTCTCTATTGTTAGTGGTTTTCTTTGCTGTGAAAAAGTATATTTATCTTATGCATTCCATTTCTTTAGTCTTTGTATTATTTCTTATGCAACCAGAGTTTTGCCCAGAAAATCTTTGCCTATACTTGTCCTAAACAGATTTACATATTTTGTCTTCCAGCACATTTATTCTGTTCTAATGTTGAGATATTTAATTCATTTTCATTTTAATTTAGTGCACCATGAAAGATAATGAGTCTAGGTTAAGATTTCAGTATGTGGGTAGCCAGTTGTTCCACTACCATTTGTTAAAAAGGCTGTCTTTGCTCCAGCAAAGTGATTTAGCCCCTTTGTAAAAAAAAAATAACATTGATGTGTATAGCTTGAGTTGCTTCTGGATCTTTTATTCTCTTTCACTGATGCAAAATTCTGGTTTTATTTTTGTCAATACCATGGTATTTTATCACTACAGCTTTGTATAATTTGAAGTCCAGGATTGTGGTACCCCCTTCCTTGCCCTTGTTTTCTTATCCTACTTATGAGCAGATCTTCTCTGTGCTGATAGTCAAGACAAAAGGTCACAAACAAAACAAAATAAGACACACAAAAAGTTATTAAGGTTTTAGAAATTATGTTAGAAACAAGGATGATTATAATTGCTAACAATAACACAGCACATATGTGCTCACCAGCTCTGCAAGCACTTTATATGTATTTACTCATTTGATTCTTGCAGAACTCGCATTTTATTTATGAGAAATCAGAGCATAGAAAAATGTATTGGCTTGTTCAAGCTTACATAGCTAATCACTGACTGAACTAAGATTTCAGCCTACATATAAAGATTCAGAGGCCAGTCTTGGCCACTAAGATGTATAAACAAGAGACACTGAGAGACTCAGATGGAGAGAGAGACAGAGACAGAGACAGAGACAGAGACAGACAGACAGACAGACAGAGAGAGTTGCAAACAGAACAATTGAAATAGAGTTTCCAAGATATAATAAGGCAAAAGGAAGATGAAAGACAAAAGCCTATTGCCAAGATCTCCATTTTAGAAACCAGGAATATTAGTGTCATATTAAAAAATAATGAAGTCAGGAGAAAGAACCAATTTACGAGTGGAAATTAAAAGATATATTGTAAGCATATTCATTGATCTTATGTTGCTGGTGACCTAGCCATGTAGAAATGAATAGCATGCTTTTGTGACACTGAGAGATTCCATGTTTGTCTAAATATAGCTACATTAGTACAATACCTACACATATATTTCCTTTAGTGTGGAATAAGCTCATTAAAATGTTCCTGTCATGGAACAGGACAGATTTAAAGTCAAGTTTTTATTTTATTTTATTTTATTTTATTTTATTTTATGAGAGAGTTTCAAATCAAATTAGCAGGACAGATTCAATAATTAATGCATTGCATATTGTTTTCACAGTGTTTTTTTGTTGTACAAGGTGCATACAGGATATTCTACTTATAAGTACTATTAGAGCAGATGCCTCTAATCAATGAATTAAGAGAATGTAGCTGTATACTTATCTTATTTTTCAAAGCTGAATTATAGTACAGTTTCAATAATTAATACTTTCTACATTGTTATCTTCCTAGTGGTTATCCGTAGTACAAGAAGCCAACAGAATATCCTGTCCAAACACTATTAGTGCAAGTCTTGCTTCTCATAGAATTATACAGAAGTACTGTATATTTATCCTAGCTGTACTGTTTATACAAACATAGAATGGTTCTTCCTTTGAATTCCCTTTTTTGTTTAGTCCTGTCAAAGATGGGCATTCCACTGTCATTCAATTATTATAGGTGAGTTCTTTATTTCATTATTAATCCTTAGAAAATAGGTGTGGCTAGTTTTAGGAATCATATAAAACACATCTGCTAAAGTTCCAATGACACTAATAACCTTTTAAACGATAAACTAAGAAAAATGCTAAATTAATTAAATGGTAAGAAGCTATGCTTTGAAATGCTATATGAGGGCATTTTTATGCCTTTGTAATTATAATGAAGAGGATTCTGTGGACTTGGGTTCTTTTTATTTCTTTTCTCCTTGTCATATTTATTCATAGGAGTAAATACAAATATAAATGCTGGATGCATGGTCTGCTGGGTAATAATGGCATTTTTGTGAATATGTATGCAGCCCTTCCCAAGACTTTAACAGAGAATTGCTTTCTATGCCTTTTTAGTGCCTTGAGCACATTAAGGATGCAACAGCCTACCACAGTTACACAGGTTAGCTCATGGTTGCTAGTACTATTAAGCACTTTATTGAGACTTCACTTTCCAAAGCACGAAGAACCCTTAAAAAGAATGTTGAATGGTGGGACAGGTGAGACAACTCTGTGAGCTCTTTTCTATTTAGGATAAATTTTTTTAAGCTGCATAAAATTTCCTTCCAATGAACAGCTTTGGCTACTCCACTCAGTATGCATCAGATGTGTTCTGATGTTCCATATGTTTTTGAAGTTCTCTCAGGCTGTCATTTGTAGAGAGCATGGGGGAATGTGGATACTTGTGTGCTAAATGGAGTGGCTTATTGCCTTATAAGAGTACCATGTATAAAATTTCCTTTTACAGTAAGGGAATTGACAAAAATTCACTTTATAGACAGAAAAGGGTGTTGTCAGAAATTGTTAAGAAAAAAAATACATCAAGTTATCAGTCAGGAAATGGAGATAAATTCTTCTAACTGCAATTTTAACATTATACATAATTATGATAAAAGTGTGAAATATTTTATATAAAGAATAGCTTTTAAACTTATCAAGAAAAATGTTTTAAAATAGCCAGTTGAATGAAGATGTAACAATAGCTTTTGTTGCATATAGCAGTTGTGTATAGTTAGGCTTGCCTTTTTAGGTGGTCACAAACTGAATAGATACCAATGCTGCTAAGAAATTCTAAGCTAAAAGCTGTGACTAAAGCAAAAACACACTTTCGTATGTCTAAATAATCAGTTCCAAATACGTGGGCCACTAATAATGATAGATGATGACCTTCAAACTCTGGTACTTGCTCCTTATGCATGACGATCCGACAGTAACAATATTTAACCAGTTTGGCCCAGTGATAAGTACCAGTGGAAAATCTCAAAAGTGCAACATCCCTTGGCATTGGCCTTGCTACTGGATAGGCAGGAATGTCAGGTTCATGATCAAAGGATTAAAACACTGTTTTAGTCTGTGGCCATGAATAAGTAAGGGTTCACTTCATCCTCCAAAGTTCTAGTTTCTGATCACTAAACCAAGCAAAATGTGGCATCTAGCTTTATAAGGAAATGTTTCACTTAGCAAACAATAAAAAGGGATTGATTCCAAAGGAAAAATTCTGTATAGTGAAAAGGCCTACTGACTATTTTATTGCATTCAAAAGTATTAAGTCAGGCTTGGGTTTTTCTTTCTTGTCGTGTTTTTCATATCAATCAAAGAATGGTCAAAGGAGATGGTTCAGTGGAATAAGTGCTTCCCTGGCAAGTGCAAAGGCCTGAGTTCAACCCCTGGTTCAGCAAAAAAAAGAAAGAAAAAAAGAGAATGGTCAAAGGAATTCTAAGACCGTATGTGATAACCAAGTGACATGAAAATTTAAACAAAAAGTTATTATAATGTTGGGACTTCAAAAGCTTAATCCTTTGTTATTTTTGTTTTAATCCATCAAGAATTTGAGACTCCAAATTATACGTAGCCTGCAGGGTGGCAATGTTGTTGCTGTTACTGCTGCTTGTGTGTTGCTATATGGACAGATAGAGCTCACTGGAAATTTGTGCCTGCTTCAGTCAGATTGCTCCTCTGATGTAAATCAATGTTGAGATCACAAAAACATATTGAAGCACCATTGTGACATTGAAGATGAGAGACAATTGTCATGCCTTTCCATGGATTTTCTGTGTTAAAATGAAATACAAAAAAAAAATGAAATACTGAGACTGGGTGTGGTGGTGCACTCCTGTAATCCCAGCTCCTGGGAGGCTGTAAACAGGTGAATCACTACAAGTCTGATCTAGTAGTGAAACCCTGAACACCCTGTAGACCTTTCCCTAAAAAATAAAATAATATACATATTTTCCCAAACACAATATATTATTAATCAGTTTTCTGTCACTGTAACAAATACCTGTGCTAATGAATTTATAATGAAAATTTCAGCTCACTATGTTCGAGTTTTCAGTCTATGATTAATTGGTTATATTGCTTTTGAAGCTCTAAGAAGGCAGTACATTATGGCTGCTGTGATGGTGGCATGAAATTTTTCATTTCATTGCCAGAGAATTAAAAGAGAAAGGAAGAGCTAAGTTTCCCACAGTCGCCTTGGAAAGTATGCCCACTATGGCCTAAATCTCCCACTAGGTCCACACTTTTAAATTTTTCACTGGTTCCCAATAGCATCAAGTTTAGCACCAACCTTTTAACACACATGCCTTTAACTATAGCACACAGGAACTGTAATATATAGTTCTTCATGAAACTACATCTTTGTCATAGCAAGGCACTTGTAAAGATTTAAAGAGCTTTTATTGAATTTAATGGCATGTAATACGACATAAATTGTTGGGCATGGGGCTACATATCTACAACCCTGGCTTCTTGGGAAACTAAATAGTACTGTGAGTTTGAAACCAGCCCAGGTAACTTAGCTAGACTCTATCTCAAAAAAATAAAAAGTTAAGAAGTTCTGGAGCCACAGCTCAATGGTAGATTGTATGCACAGAGCTTTGGGTTCATTCTCCAGTACTGCAAAAATAAAATAAAACAGATATGATATGCCATCGAATAATAATTTTAAATATTGCTTTTAAGGGTTAGAGGCACCATAAATGCATGTACATGCACATATGTATCTGTATGCACCTGTGTATTCAACTGTATTCCACAAAATTAACAGAGACTTATTACAGTCTAAATTTCTAGTAGAATGTGATTTGCTAAGCTATAGAAGGAATTGAAAGTAAAATGAAAATGATTCAGATAGCTAGTAAAGCAATGTAGACTGTACAAACTTTATCTCTTAATAAATATGTGTTACTCTTGGTTGATTCATTACTTGAATTTAGTAATGAACCTGGTACATATATTGTAAAAACTTTTCCAGCCCTTAGTCTGGATTAGCCATTGCCAATTCTATACTTTACCTCCCAGGCCAGTGATTTTTGATCTTTTATTTGTCTTACTAGTTATGAGGTAAGTGAATATGTGATAACTTCTTAACAGTCTATCAAATTTTACATAAGTGATATTATTTCCTTTTTCAGAATTCATGTAGCAGTACTAACATTTTTACATAAATGCATATTTATGACTTGATAACCAGATTTAATATTGTGGGGTGCTCAGTATTATCACTGTCCAATACTGGGCAAAGCTGAAATGTCAAGAATATTAGAATTTACTTCACTAGGAAATTTTGTCTAAAGAGTAAATCTCAAAGAAGTGGTTCTGACCAGGGTTGTGAAAGATTTATTATTTAATCAAGCTGTTCTTTGTCAGCATGTAACAAAGAAGGGTTCCAGTTTCATCCTAGTTTAATTTATACAAGTACTATTCATTGTTGACATACAAAAAGAAACTTACTAAAAAATGAAATGTCTCAGTACGACTTTAAAATGTCTGCTTATATTTTTCATGTTATTTTCCAATACGTTTGCACAAAAAATGTTTATATTTTAGCATTCTTTTGTCATATTTTGTAGACTGCAATGTTAATGTATTTTCAAGCAGATAGAAAATATTACACATGGAACAGAACTATGCATGAGGCAAAATCACAGTGAATATCATTTCTTTCATGTTTATAAATTACACAATTGCCAGCATCTGT
Source organism: Ctenomys sociabilis (assembly GCA_004027165.1). Lineage (NCBI taxonomy): Eukaryota > Metazoa > Chordata > Mammalia > Rodentia > Ctenomyidae > Ctenomys > Ctenomys sociabilis. The sequence goes on from PVKA01010610.1 coordinate 55,806, forward strand.
TTTCTGTTAGTCTTTCCTCCACACCAACCACACATTTGATTATAGGACTGGCACTGAACAAGTTAGAATTAGTCCAGAAACTGCATTTAAAATAGGATATAACTGCAGAAATGTTGCTACAGTTCAAAATCAGACATGCTTATGGTTTAAGATCTGCTGCTCCATTTGCAATGATTTATTTCTGAGCATATACCCTTACTCATGAAGATATTGCTTCCCACCTGGTTACTTGTAGTGCTGAAACTATAAATCACACTAGTGTGTGAGGCATCTATTTGTGAAGGCCTTTGTGTTAAGTACAACACTTAAGTTATATCTTCCCTTATTAATTTAGCACAGCTACTCTTAACAGTTGTTTCTGACCGATGTTTAGCTTTATAAATTATTATTAAATATTTCAGTCATGAAATAACATAATAAAAGTGAAAATACTACAGTTTAAGTAAAAAGTAGTCTTTACATAACCTTTCTAGTGACTTTTATCAATGATTATTTTTTAAATGTATTATGTGTTATTTTGATGAGTAAAAACAAATGCAAAAACAAGTAACAGATACAAAGACAGAAACGGTAACATATAACAATACATACGTTACAAATTCTCAAAACAAGAATAGCAAATTAATAATTGTTATATTACCTATTTTTATCAAATCTGTTGCTCAGCTTAACAGATATAGATATGCAAGATTGGACAAATAATTGAATATTAGCACTTGCTTTCAATATACTTTTGTTTTTCTTTGTCATTTTTTTATTTTATTTAAAATTTATTTTAAAGAGAGTATAAAAATAATGGAAAACACATTAGAAATGGTACACACTTCACAGACCATGAAGAGAGGTATTCAAGCATGGTTTTTGTATTACATATTGTTGTCCTCATTGTAGTTGCTTAAATAACAGCATTCAGAGTTAGTCAGTGAAAATTCTAACCATTAACTGCTATTTCCAAAAAACTGATGGAAATTATTAATACAGTCATCACAGTCATCTTGTATACATACTTGCATGACTCCCCCCTTCCTTTTTTCCTATCCTATCTTTTCTCCTTTCCTTCACCTTCATTGTTTATTCCTTGTGTTCAGTTTCTTTCCTCTTTACTATATCAGTCATGCCTTTGAGGTTTTATTTATTCTTTCAGGTTCTTACACTAGGGAGACAATACCACATTGAAAATATCAATAATTACTTTAATTATACACATTATTGGGAGTGAAGTGCGATGATCTAATGCTCATGGTAACTAGTATTTAAACTCATCTGTGAGTATCCTGAATTTAATGATTTTCATATACATTTTTAGACCTTTCCAAATATAAAGTCTATAAAGTGTATTGTGTTTGACATGTGTTTAACATTCATATGATTGATTTTTCTTCTTTCATCATGTTTTTAAGGGTTATTCATACTGAGGCATTTGTCTCTACACTACTCAAGTTGATTTCTATATTTTTGTACTGCATAAATATACTGACACATATTAGACATTTTCCTACTAATGGACATTGATGTTAGGACCTGTAAACAACTAACTGATATACTTCAAATATCTCTTGTACTCTAGGTATCATAAATTCATATGTATTTTATGACCAGATTTTAAGCTTTATGAAAAATAAAAGGCCTTTAACTAAAACTTGAATTTATAGAACTCTAAGTGGAAAACTGCCATTCTAATGCTATTGATGTTTGTGAGTCATGAACACAGAACAATGTACCTCACCAATGATTGGATAGTCATATGTGTTCTTAAAAGTTTTAAGTTTTTATTCAGAAGTACTTTGAAATATATTTTCTATATGTACTGTTATTGTGAATGGAAGTTCTTTTAAAAATTTCATGCTCTAATTTCCCATCCTTGATATATGGACATGCTAACCTTTTTTAACCTTGTAGCGAGCAGTGTTATCCTCCTTTTTAGTTTTCATAAGTGAACTGTTTGTTTAGTTTTGTCTCTCATTTCCCAAACGTTTTACATTTTATACTTTTGGTTATTTTGTTGTGCTAGCTAAGATCTGTTTTACAACACTGAACTAGAAGTAGTAAATAATTCTGGTATTGTACTTTTCTCACTTTACTGAATATTCACCTAATTTTGTATAACTAGGTAAAGTGCTTACTCTAGGATTTTGATAAATAACCTTTATCATATTCAGTAAGTCCCACTATAGTTCTATTTTGGTATGAGATTATGATGGATTAACTAATGATCAACTTGTAATGCCTAGCTGGGCTCAGTCAGCTTCGTGCTGTGTGTGAATGGCCTACCTGAGCATTGTGGCCAGCAGCATAAAAGGAGAACTATAGGGGAAGATGGTGTGCTGTTGATTCTCCTGAAGAAGCTTATTATTCTGGAATTCCTGATAGGAACTCAGCTGTTTACATCAGCAGAGTAGTTCAGGTACTGGCTGTAGTTGAGGATGGCTGTAGTTCTTTTTAGGGGAATTCTGGTTCTTACTTTGAGCATACCATCCTCAAGTCCCTAATCCTGTTGGCATGGATCCTTTATCCCTCTGGCATAGACATTCTAGCTTCAGCCATTGACCTTTAACCATCCTGGTGCAGATCTTTGATAGAGATTTGAATGAGACATTGTCATAGGCTCTAGGCCTCCACTTAGACTCACATAGGGCTTTGCCATAGGTTCTAGCTCTTCAGCTGAATGCTTTGAGTCTGTAATGCATGGATAGGTTGCTTGCCCACTTCTGTAAGGTATGAGACACCACAATCTCTGACCTGAAATTATACTACAAAGCTACTATGACAAAATAGGCATGGTACTCACAACAATACATAACTGAGAATCAGTGGAACAGAATAGAATGTGCAGACACAGCAACAAACACACTCACCCACCTTACCTTTGACAAAGGGGCCAAACATATTCACTGGAAGGAACATATCCTCTTTAATAAGTGGCGCTGGAAAAATTGGCTTTCCATATACCAAAAACTGAAACAAGATGCAGGTCTATAACTATTCACTAAACTAAAGTAAAAATGAATTAAATATCTAAACACTAAAATAAAAACACTAAATCTCCCAGAGGAGAATATATGTAAAAATCTTGAAAATATAGGTGTAGCCAGAGTTCATGAACAAAAACTAAACTGCACATGAAATACTTCAAAGAATCAACAATTTTAATTTCATCTTACTGAAAATTTTTGGCACGTCAAAAGATATCATCAAGAGAGTGAAAATACTGCATAAATCAAGAATAAATCTTAATCAATAGTCACCCAGACAAAGGACTTCTATCTAGAATACATAAAGAACTAAAACAATTCAAATACCCAATCCAAAAATGGACATTTGAGAGGAATACACAACTTTTCAGACGAAGAAATAAAAATGGCAAATAAATATATGAAAAAATGTTCAGTATCACTGGTCATTCGAAAAATGCAAAGTAAAATAACACTGAGATTCCATCTCATCCCAGAAAGAATGGCTATCATCAAGAAGTCAACAAATAACAAATGCTGTGGGAAAGAAGAAACCGTTCTCCACTATTGACAGGAGTGCAGACTGGTATAACCACTATGGAAAGCAGTATGAAGAGTCATTCCTCAAAATTCTAGGATTGAAGGTCCCATTTATGGAGCCATTCCCCTCCTAGGTATTTTTCTAAAGGAACTGAAATTGTCATACCATAGCAATCTAGGTGTACCTATGTTTATATCAGCACGATTTGCCATTGCTAAATCTTCGAAATAACCCAAAGGCCCATCAATTGAGGAATGGATGAAAAGATAGGGTATCTTCAAACTATGGAGTTTTATTCAGCTATAAAAAATATAAATTCAAGTCTTTTGTAGATAAATGGATGCAAATAGAGACTGTGTTTGTAAGTAAGAGCAGAACCACATGCATAAAAATAATATTGGCTTGCTGGTGTAAGAATATGAAAGAATAAATAAAATTAGAAAGGTACAATAGATACTGTGAAAAGGAAAGAATTTAATCAATGCAAAGGAAAAACTGGGATGAGAAAAATTACTGAAAAAAGAAGAGGAAAATATATATTCAGGTATACATGCAATTTGGATAATTGTACTGTGGATTTCTGAGGCTTTATGAAAAGAGCAGTTGAAACTTTTTTTTTAAATTTTATTCTTTTTCATTGTTTTGAATTTCTTATAACTTTTTGGTCATTTTTTCTTTTCTTTTGTTTTTTTTTTTCTTTAAACCAGTCTTGCATGTCTATATTTGATAACCTAAGCAATTGATTTGGAGATAGCATCATGCAATACACCTTACCATTGTTGAATTAATATTACTTCGTTTAGTAAAATTTTGTATTGTTTCTAATGCTGCTTTTTCCTATTACCATTTTGTTTCCTTTAAAAGAGAAAAGAATTGAAAATTCTGGTTACAACAGAGATTCTATCATAAATAGGAAATACATTTTAGTGTTCTTTCTGTATATACAATTACAGTAATTCTATTACTATGAAATGAATTAAAGTAAAAGATAATTCAATGCTGAATTACACTGATACATTTTTCTACAATTAAACCATCATAGCATTCTTATTTTCTTGGTTTTGATCTCTATTTTTCAGTGTCTGTAAGTGTGTGACTATGCATGTGTTTTTATTTGATGTTCAGATATTTTATTGAATATTTTTATATACATGCTTGCAAATGAGATTAACCTATCTTGTTCCTAACCTACTTAGGAATAAATGACTCAAAGTTCCACCCATTTATTAATCTCTGGTATACTTTAATAGAGAGATTATCCTTTAAGAATTTGGCAAGATACACCTATAAAACGATCTTGGCCATTTTCATTGTCTTTATTGCATATTTATATTCTCTATTTCTTCTCAGGTCCATCTATTTTTAGAAATATATGTTTCATTTAATGTTTCATACTTTTTAGCATAAAGCTAATAACATTCTCATATTCAACTTTAAATTTCAATCTTGTACATTTATTCAAATTTTTCTTTTCCTTGTCAAGATGTTGTTTTGTTATTCCTATTAAATACCCAATTTTGATTTTGTCGATCTTCACTATTGTCTGGCTAGCTTCATTAAACTTGGTCTTGCCTTAATTGTTTTCTCTGTGTTCTCATTTGGGGAGTGGTTTTTCAAAACAACTGAGTTTGACATTTTTCTCACTAAATTTCAAGGGTTTTTTCCATTAAATATGCTTTGGACTGTAAATTTCTTCTACATTGTTAAACTGCATCTTATGTGTCTTATAAGTAGTATTTTATTTATTCCCAATATAATTTTAAATGTCATCAATTATTTCAAAATGTTTTCTTTTTAAAAGTGCCTTTCTTGTGCTTGTTTAAGCAGCACATACATTAAGAACACCTTTCTGGAATTCTTATTTTGTTATCTTTTTGTCTATTGATTTTCTAATTTTGTCATATTTTGCTAAAACTGCATGATCCATATGATGTGGGATCTCTACCACTTGCTCAGCAGTGCTTTGTGGGCTAATCTCTTTACTTTTAGTGGTGTTTGAACAGAATGTATGTTGTATAGTCATTGCTTTACTTTACATTGTTACTCAACAATCCATTATATTAAAATTATTTGTTATATTTAATTTTTCTACATCTCCAATAATTTTCTTATTATTTATTGTAAAATTGTTGTCTTTACCAGGTTTGATTTACATATTTTCAAGTTCCTTTTTCATATAATATCTACTTTGTTATATCTTCTTAGTGATTTTTACCTTTTATCATTCAATAACTGTTTTTATATGTAATAATACTTTATGTCATGATGGATACTTCCTCTGAAAAGGTAGTAAGGTCAAATTTTTCTTAGTTGTTATCTATCTATTGTGGTTTTTCTTTCCTCAGTAATTTTCCCCTGTTAGTCCATTTTTAGCACACTCATTCTTAGCAGAGAAAATGGGCTAGGCTTTCCTTTACAGTCAACTCCAGACTTTCTTTGAAATTGCAAGTTTATTTGTTTTTACTTAGTGGGATTACTCATGTTGAATTTATGTTTTATCATCTTTTATGTCTCTTATTACCAATATTTTTTCTTGTGGTTTTTCTTTCCTTTCTTGCTTTTCTTGATTTAATTATCTTTATTCTTTTCCTCTTTTTTTATATATAAGTATGCCTATTTTGTTGTTCTTTTGTTATGTTTGCATTTAAAATATTTTAATAAAATGAAACAGAGATCTAGAAAATATCCAAGCTTACACATCCCAGTAAGTTATCAAACTCTGAAATACCTATTAATCACTACACATGTAAAAATAATGGCAACTGCCTTCAGAAGGCCCCTCTGTGTGATCTCCCAATTTCCTCCCACTTTCTTTCTGAGGCTACTACCCCAACTTCTAATACATGCCTGATTTCTGATAATTTCAATGAAATCTTATACATTCAGGATTTTGTGTATAATTTCTTTAATTCAACATTACTTTTTGATACTGTACAATCAAATGTTTCTATAAAGCATTCATTTTCATTAAAATGTATCATTATTTCAAATTATAACTACAATTCTTAATTTTAATGATAATATTTGGCATGTCTTCATTTGTGTCTAGTACATACTAATTTTGCAGTGAACACTTTCATATGAATATTGTCTGGCTAGCAATTCTGTTGAGTGACAGAGTATATATATGTAACTTTAGAAAATAATTGTAAATGACTTTCAAAAGCCATCATACAATTTACACAACCACTTGTGGTATATGTGATTTCATATTACTTCACATTGGCACCAATACTTCTGTTATTTTCAGTCATTTAAATCTTACCCATTGTGGGTATACCCTGGTTTTTCATCCCTATTTTAGTTTGTGCTTCCCTATGATTTGATGAATCTAAGCACTTTTCCATCTGTGTTTGATCAGTTGTATTACCTACTTAAAACAGTTCCTGGTTAGGTATCTTGCATTTTTTCTAATAGCTCATGTGTCTTTTTATTATCCGTTTGAAGGATTTATTTTCATAATCCAAATATAAACTCTTTTTCAGTTATTACTGCTATAGATATTTCTACCAGTAGGATGTCTCTTCTCTTGCTTTTGAAAAGATGTCCTTAATATCTATGTCATCTAGTTCATTACTTTTTACATTATATTTAGAATTTTTGAGTGTACTTTATACTTTTCTCTACCATAATATTAGGTACTTTCTTATGCTTTTTTCATGAGATTTGCCATCAGTTGCAGTACAGCTCACCTGTCATACTACTTTCTTTAGCTAATCAGAATTCACACATATGCACAACACACAGAGAAAAATACACACTTGCACACACAAAGCTTAAGTTAGGTTGATAAGTATTGAATCTATGGAATAATCTGTGGAAAACTAGAAGTATTCCAAACTGAGTTTTCTAAACCATAAACATAATAACATTTTCCAGGGCTTTCTTCATTTTCCTTCACAAATTTTTAAATATTTAGTATATGTCTTCCACATATTTTGTTAGATTTTTCTGATGTCATGGTAAAATTTTAAATAGCACTTTTATGGGCTGGGATACAGCTGAGTGGCATAAGCAACTGCTTGGCTTGCAAAAGATCCTGAGTTTGATACTCGCAAAATATAAATAAATAAATAGCATTTTTAATTTTTCTCATTGCATGCTGATGTTATATAGATAAGTATATTAGCCTAGTATGTAGATGTCTTCCTAAATTCATATATTTATTTAAAATTATTTATATTGACTATTTTGGGGCTTTGCACATAACTTTATTCTATTTAATGTCTCTACTTTTTGTCTTATGCTATTTCACTTGCTGGAACTTTCAAAAATAAGTTGCATAGAAATAATAATATGGCACTCTTCTCAGTCTTTTTTTTTTTTTTTTGTATTTCTGCTTTTCGCTTGTTATACTAGGGAGACTATACGATATTTACACATGTGTGTCTGGTTTATTTCACTTATGAGTATATGTTCAAGTGGCATCCACTTCAGTATAAATGCTTCAAACTTATCATTCTTAATAGCTGAGTAATACTCCATTATATAGAAACACCACATCTTTTTCAACCATTCTTCATGT
>PVKA01010611.1:0-10594 GCA_004027165.1 Ctenomys sociabilis
AAAAAAAAAAAAGATTTAATAAGTTTTAGAAAACTCCTCTAAAAATATTATTTCCTCCTCCAACCCTAATGAAAAAGGCAAAGGAAGAAAAGAACAGGAAGCAGTAAAAAATAAATGTTAGCAATTCTTTTCAGTATGACAATCACTTAAACTTCCATGGGACAGTTCAGAGTTTTCTAGTTCATAAGCATGAATGCTTTGTTTCTCTTTTTTAACAAATGCTTCATATAGTCTGGTCAACTGTAAGCATGGTACCTGGCGAGGACAAATGTTATCCTCTGGTTTGGAAAATTCAGAACAATTCTGCCACTTAAATGAATCTTAGTTAATTAGATCTGGTTAGCTTCTTGGAAAATATATAAGTTCCCCTTCAGAAATTCAGTTTCCCTCTTGTGGATGAATGATTAAAAAATGATTTTGTGGATATCCAAATGTTAACAATGAATCTCTCCTAGGAAGTGAGGTTACACATACTGTATATTTTATTTTTAACTATTTCTGGATTCCAAAAGACATAATTTTATTGGAAGGAAAATTTAATAAAAAATTTCTAATCTGAAAGAGATATATTGGAATCTACATTTAAGATGAATTCCCCAATACAGAGAAAAACACATTATCAGTAAGCTTTAAGAACTAACAGCTATGTGCCGAATTCTATAATTACATGATAAACATAGTCTCAAAATTTTGCTGGAAATATTTTAAATAACTCTTCTGTGAAGCAAACTGGTAGGACCAAGCAGATACTGTAATGGCTGTCATAGGATTTGCTCAGCTGGTGTCTTGTGTGTTTGGGATCATAAGCAAGTTCATACATGTGCCAAGGGACCTCATTGAACCCTTGATATTACTAAGTCTGTGTTGAACAGCACCGTTAGTTTTAAAACATATTTCTTGAGCACCGGAAGGTATACTTTGAAGCAAGACAGATATAATTCCAACGTTTACTAGCTGGGTAATAAGGGAGCAACTGGTTTCTGCTAAGATCCAGTTTCCTCCTCTGTCAGGAGGAGGTCATCTCCCTTGAAGGTTATTAAGAGTTCAGTGTGTGAAGCCCCTAGGTGAGTTCCTATCCCTGAGGAGCCCCTTGATAAATCATGCTGGTTATTTTTAAGGCAAATACAATAGGATAATCCTATTGACAGGTAGGACAGCTTGCCTTTAAAATGCTTAGTAAATCAGGACACACTGATAAACGTGGCTGTAATTTAGTGTGACAGGTGCTATAATCTGTCTGGTATGTTCTTTTACTCTCTTCTACCTGTGTTTTGTGGGGAGACTCTTGCTCATCCATTTAAACCCTCCTGAAGCATTGATTGTAGCTATGGCTATCCCTTGCTATGCCCCTCCAGAATCACCACCTTAGGGGCAATGACTGTGTCTTTTCATCTCTCCCTTAGTACTGGAACATGTAGAGGGTATCAACAGGTGTTTGTCAGATTGCATTTCTTGTCTGAAGGAAGTATGATGAGACCAAGGGCGAAAGCAGACTGATGTGTTCATGGATTTGCTACTCTGTGCTGTGTTCTGAAGGAGAGTTAGGATCTTGCAGTGGAGAAAAGAGAAGACCTCAAGGGTGAAACACCAGAGTGAATAAAGGTTTAGGCACTAGCCTTCTAAGCATGGGGAAAACAGCAGTGAAGGGTGATGTCATGTTCAGAGGGGAAAAGATAACTGGCAGCAGCTCAGAGGTTGGAAGGCTGAGGGCAGGGAGGTGGGCAGTTAAGGTGTCATGATAATTCAGCTAAGAGATAAAGAGGAGGTAGGAAAAGGAGGCTCCAGGGTAGATTTGTGTTATTTATTGCAGAAAGAGAGACAGCGAGAGAGACAGAAATGGGGGGTGGGTGGGAGACAGATACAGAGAGAGAAACAGAAACAGAGATGGAGGGATACAGAAAGAGACAGAAACAAAGACAGAGAGAGAGACAGTGATAGAGATAGAAAGACAGAGACAGAGAAAGACAGAAAGAGAGATAGAGATAGGCAGAGAGACAGGGAGTCAGAGACAGAGAGAAACAGAGACAGAGATGGAGAGAGAGGGACAGAAATGAAAAGAAAAACAGAAAGGTAAAGACAGACAGGAAGACAGAGAGACAGAGACAGAGAAAAAGACACAAAGAGAGACACAGAGAATGAGACAGCAAGAGAGACACAAAGAGATAGAGTCAGAGATAGACAGAGACATGGAGAGATAGAGAGGCAGAAACTGAGAGACAGAGTGAAGATCCCTGTTTGAATCTAGTTCCTCTCAGTGAGATTCCTTTGACCTCTACAACTTTAGATTTCCTACATGTTTGCTTTACTGCCACTACGCACTTGGACTGCACCAACAGCTCAAATGAACTATTTAGGTGTTTTGGAATTTTGTTGTTGTTGCTACATTTCACTTTCTTTGTTTAGGATTAGTTTTGGACAATGATCCTAATGTTCTGTGTATGACAGAACTGATCTGCCAATAGTTGGCCAAATAAGAGAACACTTTATGATATATCTATGACTCTGACACAGAAAAGCTTTGGAAGAAAGTTTGATTGATTGAACCAAGATAAGAGCCTGCCCAGCAAAGCAATGATTGGGTGATGGCTTTGGCCAACCAATTCTGTGAGGCTGAGCTTCCCTTTTTTACCTGTTTAAGAAATATATGGTCTAACTCTTTGTCTTCTTAAATCTTTCTATAATAGAAATGAATATTTGATGAAAACAGTATCTCTAACAGTAGTTAACAAGAAATGAAAGTATGTTTCACTTCAATTTTGAGCAAAAAGAAACTGTAAATTGAAACACCCTAGTAAGTAGTGATACAGTTTTACAGTAGTTATAAGAATTTTATTTGCCCTTTGACTCTTGGTTTGACATCAATAGATATCAGAAAATAAAACTATAAAAATTTATTCTTACCCTTTTGCTAACTAACACAGATTATGAATTTATTATACGTCTATTTACTATTAATAAGCTACTTTTGTTTTTAGAGGTACCCAGAAAAAAGAATCAAAAATTCTTGCCAGATACTCTATTGCTGATTCTAGCTATAGGAGCTGGCCCAAGGGACAGAAAATTGCAAATCAATCACTTAGTCTTTTATTTGTTTAGTAAAGGGTCTGGCTCAGACTCACAGTGATCCTCTTGTCTCAACCTCCCCAACTCTGGGATTACAGGCATGCACCACCACACATAGTTTCAGTGGCTGGCACAGCTGGTATGGCATGGAGTACCAGGGATTGAACCCAGGTCCCCGTGCTTGCCAGGTAGATGCTTAGATGGCTGAGCTATCGACCTGGCCCTAAATCATTCAGTTAGAAATGCAAGTATCTGAAAAGAAGATTCAATTGAATGTTTCTTCCAACTTTATTGCCTAGAACATACTGTTTCTCAGCAATACATTACAAAGGGGCCAGGAAGATAGCTCAGTAGAAGAAGTGCTTACCTGGCAAGTGCAGGGTCTTGAGTTCAATCCCCAGTACTGGAAAAACAAAGAGAAGAAATAGTCTACAGAAATCCCACAAATGAACATTAAATATGACCAAGAACTGTAAGCATAAAGTCTGAAACATAGACCCATGCCAACAAGTTCCCATATTAGTTATTAATTCTTGCTTGGCTTCTTTTCCCCTAATTGTTTGACCCAGAAATTAACAGAAGGAATGAAGGAGTTGGAGAGGAGTTCACACAGCTATTGCTAAACAGTGTCTGGGAACGCTTCTTTGAAAATTATTTCATTTCACTTCTAGATTCTCAAGAGTGCTATGCTACTCTGTGGTTTCTTCAAATGTTTGCCCTTTTAATTGCTAAACTGAAATATGAATGTAATTTCTCTGAACCACAATGAATTTCTCAAAGTGCATTTGTGTTCATCTTGCAGACACACCTCATTTGACATATATTGATATCTGCTTTGTGACTTTGGAGTTGTCAATACTAAATAAACATCAGCTACACTGTCAGCCATCAGCCTTCCTTTTTTGGATTCTGGAAAGAGGTTTCAGGCCATTCACTAAGATAACAATTGGATGGGAGAAGGTTTTGGTTAGAGATCATTGAACTCTTGTTTACAGGAAGATAATTGAGTTCAGATTTCAGAACCAACTAGGAGAATTTCATTGGGACTGATACTAGACCTTTGCAAAATGTAGCCAAGGTCTACCCTTGTAATAGTCCATTGCAATTCCTGGTTCAAAGAATTGATAACTCGTGGATTTAAAAAAAGAATAAAACAGCACAAAGCATCTACCCTTCAATTTGATTTCGTAGGTTCATTTTCATACGAGTTTCATATCAAAGGTTAGGGAGAGAGTTCATTTTATAAAATTAAACATTGATAATCGAAAGTCAACATTCATTGTACTGGAGTGAAATTCTTCCAGAGTTGAATAAAAATCCTCCTCAATTTTTATGTCATACTAGCTTGAATCAGAGACCTTCATGATGAACTTACTAATCTTAAAGGTATTTTTTTCCACTTGTTTTAACAAGTGTTACTTCTCTTTACATTGTGCATATACAATTTTGTTTTTGTTGCAGTTCTTCTATTATGTCTGCCACAATGAAGTTGACAGTGTGTTTCTGTTGTCTGTCTAGAGGGGAAGCTTCCAACATGGGCTGCCAACTTCCAAACAAATGAAGACCCGTGGGGCTCAGAGTTGAGTCAGATGGGAACAGGTCTGAGCTACCTCTGACAAAAATGCAACTCCTTCTCATACCGATGCAGAGAATCAAATTGCTTCAGTCTTTTGCTTGAAGTGCCTTGTCATCTGAGCTCTCTCTGTGCTTATAAAACATCTCCACTTTAGTTGATTATTTGCATTTATTTTCCATCTGATTGACTGATGTAAATATCAATTTATATCTATAGAGGAAAAAACAAGTAGGTAGAATGCTCCCTTATTTTCTTGGAGGATAGTTTCTGTTGCTCCTTCTGTTTTATCACTTGAGCTTCTCCCACTCCGAGTGTGGCATTGTTGCCACCATTTTCATGTTGAAGATCGAAGTACATGGAGGAAATGTCAGTCTGGGTTTCCAGGCTGCTCTGTGGTGGGGTTAGGATTCTGCTTTCCTGAGCACGCACGCATTTTACACTGGCAGCATGAATCTTTTTCCAATCTTAACTGTCTCAGCCCGTCACCTCCTAATCTCATTTCTCTACAGCAGGAACACTATAATTAAAGAAGCGGCCCTTGGCTGATAAGTAGTAGGTTTTGGTTTACAACACGGAGGGCTGGCATTATCATTTTTTGGCCTAGAACTGGGTGTGCTATGAAAGGTATCATGCTCTCATTGCAGGAAAATAAAGCTTCAGATGATGTGAGCATCCTAATTTCTTTTCCCCCATTGGGTTTTACTAAATGACTGTCTAATGAAACACATGAAATTTATCTAAGTTTACTCTGCATAGGGCTTGATGAGCTACACTACCCTGTATAGTCAATACCAAGCACTGGCAGATACACAGCTTTTATAGATAATGTTCTAAGTGCAAGGAGTTAGCCCAGAGAAAGCTTTCTACTGCATACAGTTCTCAAATAAAATGACTTCAGTATATCTCAGCCATAATAAGTCTGTTGGAGATAGCTCATCAGCTAAAACCAGAAGTTTCTAGACTGGCATATTAAGAAAGCACAGAGATGGTTCTTTGCTCCTTCCTTCAGTTTCTAATAAAGTATAAATATTTTGCTTAAATTTTTACCTTAAGCAGTACAGTGAGTTAGGGTTGTTATTACAGTATCAGGAGTTGGCAACTGCTGACCAACTCTGAAATTAAGATGTTGGAGACAAAATGATAATTATCCTGTATTGAGTATCAAGCTAAGAACTGCATTAGACATTACTTAGTGGCAACTAGTTTATAAAACAATTCTCCAAACTAGGTAATTATATTTGTATTTTACAGATACAGAGTTATCTTTCCAGAATTAAGTTACCTACCAGATAAATTTAGTGCTCTGTTTAAGTTTAGGAATAAATGGGCCTATAGTGAATTGCTCTTCTAGCAATACTGACTTTCACTATTTCATGCCTATTGCTACTTTATAGCTCTCATTTTTTTTCCAGGTCAAATTTAAACATGTATTATCAGACAAACAGAAAGGGCACAGCTAGAACTGGAATTTCTCTCCTTCCTTGCTGATAAACAGTGAATCGGTGCAGATTTGCTAGGGAGAATATCTCTTTGGCTTCTTTACTTTGCCCTGAAATCCTGGTTTTGAGAAGTCATATATACTTCTTTTAAGTTTGAGCCTGTGTTGCTCATTATTTAATTCCTTTTCCATACGAGGCCTCTATGGAAGACCAATTATACACAGTGGGTGGGAGAAATACTGACAACAGTGGTGACATCACGGAGGAAATAAGGCAGAAAAGGAAGGGTAAGTGCATACTTCAGGCCATATGTAAGTTTATATCTGCTATAAGAAAACATCAGGCCTTTGGCTTGCAACTGCCTTTCCAATTTATGAGCACGTTTAGGGTTATGTAAGTGCAGTGTCTTAGAAGAGCTCTGTCTCTTTTCAACCAAAGAATCCAAAACACTTCACAAACAGGAAAACTGAGAATTTCTCTCTAATACAAGAGACTTTTTTTAAGTTTCCCATTTCATAGAGAGAGAGAAATAAACTCAAGGAGACCCATGGAGCTGCCTAGGCTAAGAAAACAATGTATCTAAGATCAACTGTAACTCCAGCTTCCTGTCTCTTTAGGGGTAGACCACACTGAAACACTAATCTTACAAGTATGTCAAGGGTAGCAATTTTCTTTTTTTAAGAAGGAGGGAAAAAACCACACAGGAGATACATTTGCGCAAAGGTGGCTTTTAAAACATTTGTTTTATTGACAATAATAATTATTTCCATAAGAAAATAGAAAAGTCAGATGTCTCCACTAGATTTCAGAGTAGAGCACCTTAACAATGAGAAAAGATCTTTCTTTTTGCACTGTGCCACCCATCTTCTCATGACAAAAGCAGGAAGCCAGAATGGAAAATACTTTAATTAGAAAGGGAGACAAGAAAGAAAAAGTTGTCATCAAGCAGTTGTGCTCAAAATGAACACAAATCTCAATTGTAAGCAAAAGTAAGAAAACAAGTAGGGTGTGTGAGTGTGTGTGTGTGCGTGTGTGTGTGTGTGTGTGTGTGTGTGTGTGCGCGCGTGCGCGCACACGGGCGCACGCGCTTGAGCGCGCTCATTCGCACTGCAGATAAAGCCCAGCTTGAAGGTTGGGAGACATGACGCTACTTGTAAGGTATGAAGGAGACAAGACCAGAGGCGCCGGCAAGCTTGACTACTGTGGAGTGCTCAGTTGAGACTTGTCTTTGCCTCATGGCCTGCAGCGTTTATGTAGAAATTGGGGACGCTTTTACTCGCTCCAAAGCCTTACCTGATCAGACCTGCCCAGCTTGGAGTTGGGGAAAAAAAGTGTTTGAAGTAAACAGGAAAATTACTCACCTTAATGATGTATTTTACTGGCACTGACGGTGCTTTGATAGTCTGACAGATTTTTTTTTTTAGGTTTGGGAAGAGAGAGTTCGGGGGGAAATTATTAGTGTACTGTTTGGAAAACACAGATTTTTGTGCTTTCCCCTCCTACTAATAGGGGGGAAAATCGCCCTTTTACCATCTGAGTTCATGAGCTCACACCTCAAAGTCTAGATCAGGAATTTTCCCTTAGGAGTTTTGACTTAGAATTGGCAAAACCCCAACTTCATTTTTTCCTTGGTGCTGCTTTTTTGTGGCAATCTCGATGCAGCTCTTTCCACAGAACAGGCTGTTCCTTGGGCTGGGATTCCGGGTTCTGAACTTGCAGGACGCTTTCATCTGCATATAATGATGCAGATCATGAGGGGCCCCTCCTTTAACGGAAGTGTTTAGAACCCCATCAGGGCAAGCACAACCTTTGCTTCCCATAGGAAGCATGACTTTTAAATCGCTACATGTATGTAATCCCTAAATACATACTGATGGTTGTACTTAACCAGAATTATGGGCATTTTGATGTCATCAAAACAATTAGATGTGGATTTTACAACTGTCTTTCTGTTTTCTGGTACACTGCTATAACATACCTAGTTTTCATCTCTGAGAACTGAATGGGACATTTCTAAATATTTTAATTCTTATTGGGATAGAGGTAGATAATCTGGTGGCAGGAACAGAACCCTGTGAGACTGAAATTACGTTTTGAATCTGTTCCTAATTTACCATGACCATGGTATAGTCTAAGCTTGTACCCAGACTGGTATTCTTCATATTTAAATCTATAAGGTCTTAGTATTAAGTTTCTTCCACTTTCTAAAAAAATCATTAGTACGTGCTAATATTACGTGATGATGGGATTTATTTGAGGTAATCTGATATTTTCAGATTCTGTGTGTAGTTTTTCTAACCTAGATAGAAGTTGATTGTGCGCTGTGAATGGTTATAAATGGCTGATCATATCTGAGAAAAATTAAACCATAAAAGCAGAAAAAATTAATCAAGGGAGAATAAATTATAGGTCATTTGAAGTAAATAATATCTGCCCACTCCCTCCTGCTCCCCACTTTTGTCTAACTGGGAAGACCTTAAGCACATTTGTGGGGTGTCTGGATCCTAACTGGAAAGGAATCCGGTGGCCAGTACAATAAAATGGGCTGAAAACATGGCTGTGCCGTGTTCCAGCCTTCTGGTGTCTCAGGTGTAATTAGCATAATGACAGCTTTGCAGTGCATTCTTCTGCTGTCTGCTCAGCAGCTGCTTGCTTACAGCTAGAGGGAGTCTGGGTTCTCACCATCAGAAAATCTTGTGAAGAAGTGGGCCCAGGAGTCTGGGTATCACTGGTCATGTTTTACCATCCCTGAGTCTATCTTTGAAGCTAGTGCTTAGTGTAACTATCCTTTGATTCACTGGGTAGTGGTGTTTGCATGACATTTGCTCTTTTCAACAGACTTTATTCTTGGTGTTACCCTCACTCATGAAAATGTCCATTTTGGAAAAAGAGGCAATTTTATGTGATTATCCTAAAGCCACTCAAATACACACATATGCTTAACTTAGGATATCAGAGGACACCTATTTTAAAACTAGTTGTTTCTTACATCAGTTGATATAATATAGAAAAATAGAATATGTGTAGTGTTGTATGTTCTCAAGAATCAGTACCCATGATTCTCAGTAGCTGTCTTCTAGAATCAAGACTTCCAGGCCATATTTGTGTTCGGTAGCACTGGAATATGTATTGGCTCTAGAGGTAAACAAGCCAAAGGGGAAAAAAAAAAATTCCTGGTGACTTTTAGAAATCATGATAGTGATTAGACTGTTTCTCATCTCTAGAAACTCAGAGTCAGTAGCATCTTGCTAATTTGTGATTTGGTGTTAGTAATTTACATCGTTTCTGTTATCATCCTGAGTAGCGAGGACTTTCGTTTGCCTACTTCCTGTTCAACTCATGCCTTGAGTCCTGTCACTGCTCCCAGCTTGTCTTTTGCGTTGGCCATGTCCAGCACACAATGCAGACCAAAAGTCACCCATGGTCCATGGCCTGTGACTGACTGCACACTGACCTCTAAGCCTGTCACACTGGTCGGAGTGTTCCTTATTAATTCAGTCCAACTCTACGAATGATAATCGCTTTCTGTTTGTAAAATGCCTTACAGTTTTCAAAACACACATGATATATTATTATGTTTAATCCATCCAACAAACCTGCCTCACTGATAGGTATCATCCTTGTGTCTGAAATGAAGAGTTACATAACTTTTCCTGAGATTGTGCATCAGTTTGCGGAGCAGGGACGTGAGCTTTGGCCTGTGTGAGCGGTGTCCTTCTCAGTGTCCCTGGCTTCCAGATAAAGACCCTGCCTTGCAGCCAGATGAAGCGCTGATCAGTCACTGCAAGATGCAGTTTTATTTTCCACCTCACAGTTGAGCTACTGCTATTTCCTTTCTACGTGTTCTCCCACTGTTCTGTTGCTACCTAGGAGACTCTCTGTCCTGAAATAAGATTGGCAAATTAGTATAATTATTAAACTTAAATCACAGATTATGGGATTCATTAAACTTGATACTTTCCATACAGGTGATAAAAATTTATGAACAAGTGTCACCAGATGTACTTTAAAAAACCCAGGATGTCCAATTAAATAAAATATCAGATAATGAAAAAAGTTTTGCATAAGTACATTTCATGCAGTATTTCCAATTATACCAAAAAAAAAATTATTTTTGGAATTAAAACTCAACTAGGTGTGAGGACTTTTATTTGGCAGCCTATTTGTACCTCCTATAATAGCTCTTAAAACAGAAACAAACGTTTACCCCTATCACCATCTTGGGATCATCATTCATGCAAAAGGGTCAGCACAGGAGGGGGACAGATGCCGAGCCCCCTGGTCAGGTACACAGCTTCAGGTCTGCGTTCAGATGTCCCTTTTGTTGCCTCTCTCTTCCTCCCTCCTATTTTCATTGTGAATTTCTTGTCTTGTTTCTTTTCTCTCTTATCCTTCCTTATAAAGCTTTCTTCTTTTTCTCTTTGTGGAGCAGGCTCACTCTACCATCCAGACAAGAATCAAACTGCTGGGCTCAGGCTCTTTTCATAGTAGTGGGCCCTGTCGGGATGCCCTGCTG